>PVIR01003748.1:0-85475 GCA_004026965.1 Petromus typicus | reverse complement strand
TAAGGTGAAAGGGGACAATGTTGAGATTGTAACAAAAAAGTAAGGAAACAAATTTTATGTATATGGGGGGGTGGTAGGGTGGGTAGGGCTATGGGAAAAAATGAGAATTAAGTTGTGTCTTATACTGGTACAAATCCCCATTATGGAGTGCAATCATGATGTGTATATTTAATGTACCAATAAAGATTTTTAAAAAAGTAAAAAAAATTTATAAAACAAACAAACAAACAAAAAAATTATACAAAAAGGAAGTAAGCTACTAATTTCAGACCTGATTTTATATTAGGTTCTGCAGACACACAGGCTACAAATAGATGAAAAAGAAGTAAGAAGGATAAAAATTGGAAATGAGCAGGTAAAACATTATCTTACAAGTAACATAATAAAGTACTTTGAAAACCAATAAGTTCAACTTAGATTACTGTGATAATGAAATCATTCTAGGGATTACCAAAAATTTTCACATCCACAAACAATAAACTTAAAGGTACAGTGGGAGGAAATACTTTATAATGAAAATAAAAGAAAAAAAGTACAGATATGAGTTTAACAAGAGATTAAAAAAATTTATATGAGGAAAATTTTTAAATATCTTTGAAGACTATAAAAGTAGTCTGAAGAAATGGAAATGAAAAGGGTGTGCTTGGATAGACTCAACAATATTAAGATGCTAACCCTCCCTACATTTACTTATAAATTTAATTTAAATTGTGTATAAATTTAACACAGTTCTGTTAAAAATACCACTTCTTTTTTTCCCCTCAAAATTAGACAAGTTTGTTGTATAATTTATGTGAAAATTAGTGAAAGTAACCAAGGAAATTATGAAAATAACTAATAAAAAATAGGCAAATACTCAAAAATGTATTTGACATGATACTGTTTGTATAGAGGAAAAAGAAAAAAAAGATTTAGATTTGTAAAACGAATCTAAAACACATAAAAAGTGAAGAAGAATGGTTACCAGTTGGAGATGTGGAAACCCCTCTGAGTATGGATAGAGATGGAAAGTGATTCCTTCACTGAATACATTTTCAAAAATGTTGAACTTTGAACAATGTAATTACAGTAAAATATTCCAGAGTACATAGATATGCAGAATACAAACTCATAGAAAAGTGGGCAAAAAAATAACCACTTAAAACAAAAAAAACTTTGAACATAAATAATTAAAAATATGAATTAAGTAATTGGCAGTGAAACTGGGGATGTTCACAATATATTATTGCTCAAATATTTGGCATGAAATGTTTAACATAATTCTCACATGTAACCCTGTGGCAGATACATACATGATTTTAGGAGATCTTAGTTCTTTATTATTTCCAAATATACTAAAATTATTATATTTCTTTATAATGTAGAAGATAATAAAATATACTTTCAGAGGAGAAAGAAATAAATATGTAAAATGAGAGCTGGTCTTTTTCACCCTCTTTTCCCTCAATTGTATCTCATTGTTTTAACATAACATTAATTTTAATTTTTTTAATGTTTTAAATCTTTATTGGTACATTGTGAATATACATCATCATCACATTTAACATTGAGGGTTTGTACCAGAATACGACATGACTTGTATCACATTTTTTACCTGAACAGATTTAAACTTTCTATCAAGGCTCTTCATTTTACAAAGTTTTAAAATCCTTAATGTTTTTTTATTGGTTCATTATACAGGCTGTCAAACTAATATTGAGATATTATAATAAAATTTTTGTGTGCAATCAATTTATTATTTTAAAACCAATATTGGAGTCATGCCTTTATACACAGACATCTTTGGAATCATCCACAATTTGCAAGTTGGGCCATCAGGTCCAGAAGGGAGTGAAGCATGTAGAGCTAGGTGCTCCCAGCAGGCTCTGTAATAGTCTTGTAACTCATACATGTATATATCAAACAACTCTCTCACCTTAGCAAGGAATACAGTGTAGATGATAATAATGAAAGTCACTTAGGTAAGAGTGACACTGTTAGAAAATTAAAACAAGTGATGATACATCGGAAACACAAAATCATGGAGCAAATGAGAGCAATGTAATTAAACTAACCCAACTATCCTTTAGTGGCCTCATCAATGAATTCGGTGAACTAATTACATCACCCAACTCATGAGGATACATAGTGCACATGTAAAACTCTTAGGACACTGCATAGCACACAGTGAGTGTTCAATAAAGGAAAACCATTCTTCTGGGTATGACAGTAAAATGCCATTTCTCTCAGACAGTCTTTGGGAAATTGCACTGGCTCCAGAAGCACTGTGCATAAGCAGATGTTTTAGAAGAGCAACCACATCAACAATTGACACTTATGATAGAGACTGTAATAAAGAAGAAGAACAAAATGAATGAATGAAAGACAAGAGCTGTCCCCAGTGATGATGCGTATGAGATCAGTCATGAGGATACTGACATCAGAGAAGTGAGTCAGGGCTGCAGATTCCCAGTCAGCCTTGGGAGTGGAAGGAGTAGAGTCCACCCCTCTGTGAACAGCAGAAGTAGAGCAGGACATCTCTAGTGCTTAGGTCGTTGCATGGCCTAATGGACAACCCTTCCACTCTTGTGTGCTGCCTTTGAAGGTGCAGGATATCACTATATGAGGCAAAGCAGTTACACTGCATTTCTACATGATCATTTGTATGAAAGCTATTTTAACTATCGCATTGTCAATATATATTATGGATTCTTATCTTGTAGTAAAAGGCAAAAGATAAAAGGATTACAACAGTATGTGTGAAGTGTGAAAGATAAAATTAATACCTTGACGTGACTTAGAAGGAGCACTTTAACTGGACTCATTGACTGCATTTGCAGCATATTCTAGCTTTAAGAAGCATGTGATCAAGACTCAAGATCAGGGCTGGGGATGTAACTCAGTGGCGCTGCACATACCTCAGAAGCACAAGGCCCTGAGTTTGATACTCAGTACTGCAAATAAAAAACAACAACACACAAAAACTTCAAGACGATATCTGAAACCGTGTCAAGAAGTGAGTTCCAGAGCCTCTGCTGGGACTAAGCTCTCTCCCTCCATTGGTCCCTCTCTCCCTTTTCCCCTTTCTCCTTCCCTTTCTCTTTTCTTCTCTCCCTCCCTCCCTACTCTTCTCTTTTTCTCTGTCTCTCTGTCTCTCTATCTCTGTTTCTCTGTGTCTGTCTGTCTGTCTGTCTGTGTCTCTATCTCTGTTTCTCTGTGTCTGTCTGTCTGTCTGTCTGTCTCTCTCTCTCTGTATTCCAACAATATATTCCAACATTATCTTACTCCTTTTAATACCTGATGTCTCTGAGATATACAGACTTGGCTTGAGGTACATAGTGAGTAGTCACTATTATTACTTTTTCAACACAGCCTACTAGGCAATATCATCATTTTTTAGACATGAATAAATTGAATCTTACTAGGGATTAAGTACATCATGCAAAATCAGAGTTAGTAATTTATGGTTGGATTGCAGGTCTACTTGACAGAAAATCTCTTTGACATATTGATATCCAGAAACTTTAAGACATGAATTGGTAAAATACATTTTGATTATCAAAGTCACCTATGCTTTAACGTTTTATTTCACTGTACTCAGCTTCTTGAACTTTCCCAAAACGTAAGACAATACTTTTTATTCTTTGAACACAAGGTGTACAAAGAATTTCATCCCTACTATCTGTTTAGTTTTAATTTTAATTATTTTTTTGAGACAGGATCTTGCTGAAACACCAAAGATACCTAGGAAGGAGATCAACTTATGATCCTTCTGCCACAGCCTCTGAAGTGCTGGGAATACATGTGTGACCACAATGTAGTGGCATAGGTAGGGCTGTGAAGTGAAAGGAGCAGTCTGCCTTGGGTGGCACTTTCTTGGAATTGTACACTATTTAAGTATTTTAACATTTTCTTCTTTTTAAATTTATTTTATTGAGTTTATTGGTACATTTTAAGCCTGTGTTATGATCATGTTCATCATTGAAAATTTATACATATACATGATAGATCTTGTCCTTAGTTTTCCCATTCCCCTGCCCTCCCTTCAACACCCACCTTCCTATATACATAGGCTTTTTATCTTTTTCTTCCTTTTTAACATCAACGTTTTTCTTTCCCTTCACTCCTCCCACACCCCGTAGTTCCCTCCTGCTTTGAACATCCTCTTCCTATTTCACAATACCTCTGATTTATTTTGGACTTCACCTACACCTTCGGTGTAACAATACGTATTTACACATACATGTTCTATTATTGTCACTTGGGTTCCAAGATCCATCCATTTGGCTATAAATGTCTCAATTATGTCATTATTTATTGCTGAGGAGTTCTCAGTACTTTAAAAATAATACATGTTTTATCCATTCATCAGTTGATGGGCTTATGGGCTGTTTCCAAGATTTAGCTATTACAAACTGTGCTGCTATAAACATGGGTATGTGTATGTCTCTGTGATATGATGCTTTGAATTCTTTGGTGAATGTATCCAGCAGGAGAATAGTAGGGTCAAATGGGACCTCTAATTCTTTTTTTTTTTTTTTAAGGTTTTTTGAGACAGGGTCTCGCTTTGTGGTTCAGGCTGGCCCTGAGCTCAGCCTCAAACTCATATCACAACAATCCTCCTGCCTCTGCCTCCCAAGTGCTGGGATTACAGGCGTGAGCCACCACGCCCGGCACTGGTATGTGGTATTGGCTGCCACTGGGGTGAGTCTCCACACCCAGTATTGTTATGTGGTAACCGGTGATCGAACCCGGGTCCTTGCTCTTGCAAGACAGGCGCCGGAACCGCTGAGCTATATCCCCGGCCCTCTAATTCTATTTTTTGAGGAATCTCCACCTTGATTTATGCAGTGGTTGCACCAGTCTACATTCTTACCAATTGAAAGAAGTGTTCCTTTCTCCCTACATCCCTGCCAGCATTTGCTGTTGGCTGATTTCATGATAGTAGTCACTCTTTGTGGAGTGAGATGGAATGTCAGTGTTTTCTTCCACGTTTCTTGAATAACAGGTGTGTTGAACATTTTTCATGTGTTTATTTGTTCCTTCTATTTCTTCATTTGGAAAATGTCTGGTAATTTCAGATGCCTATTTTTGAATTGGATCTTTAAACCTGTGGCCTGATTTTTATCTTCTGATATGTTGGGCAACAGCAAATTGAAAGACTGCCCTGAGCAGCCAGGACTCTAGTTACTCCACTCCCCTCATGCTGGGTATCTCTTAACAAATAAAGAGGGGGATATGTTTGCTACCCATGGAGATATTTTGTAAGCACCTCTACACACCCTGATAGAGCACTCAATTCCATGCCCCCTTCAGTTATGATTTTATGTAATTTATCGTCCCTCAAAACAAAACTTCTTAAAACAATTGTCTCCACTTGTACTATTTCCTTCACTACCCCTTACACCTCCACCTATTCCTTTTTTTTTTTTTTTTTGCCACCATGCTTGTTTTGGCCACAAATTTCCATTATATTTTATGAATATGAAGATCATTTTTAATCTTTTTAAAAACTGATTTTATTACTACATTTTATATACACATCATTATTACACTCAACACTGAGAATTTGTATCAGTATATGACACAACTTAATTATTTTTTCCCATTCCCCTTCCCACCCTGCAACCCCCATGACCTGCATATACATAAGTTTTGTTTCCTTTTTTTTACCATCACATTTTTCTTTCCCTTCGTTACTTACCCCTACCTTTTCCCTTTGCATATTTCCTATTTCCCTATATGTATTCTGCATTCTAGAACTCATGTCTTGCCCTCTGCCTTCTCACAGTGTTTCCATGCCACCAGCCGTACCTTCTTCCTTAAAATGATTTCTCTTCCACTCAATGTGTGCTGGGCTAGTTGCTGCTTTTCTGCTTCCTTCCCTCTCATGTTACTCATGCTCAGCCTCCTTTGCAGGGCCTCTTCCCTGCACCTGTTCTCCCGAGGCTTTGTTCTAAGCCCCGCTTTCTTTCTCCATGCACTCCTCTGATCGCTCTGGTCCACTCTGACTTTGTTGCTGTCTGCAGTTCTGGTTTATACTCTCCTGATTCCCAAAATGATCTTTCCAACTGCTTCCTGAGTATGTCTTTCTAGCCATAAGTTTTATATTTCCAAAATTGAATTGAATGTTTTTAACTTCATGCTTTAAACCTTCCACAGTTACAATATGCTTATTGTGAGCCTGGAGATGTATGATGAGTAAGCTCTAAAAAATATTTATTGAATGAATTGACAAAATTTTGTAGGTAGAGAATTCACTTTTGATTTTCTTTATAGTTTATGAGATGTGTAAGCAGTATAGTATCTTAGAGAACTTTCTTTGTGCTTATGAACTAGCACAAGACTATCCTTTTGATGGCCTGTGGGACATACGTAGAAAACATTTGCACAAAGCCCATATCTTGACCTGGCTCCTAACTCTAATTACATCATTGACATTTGTGTTTGGATGATCAGCTCTGTAGTGTTCTGAAGTCCCTTTGTACAATTGCCAGAATTTGTTACTGGAAATGAAATTCTGTACTTCATAAATCAGCCCTTCATAAGTGGGCCATCAACCCCAAATATTTTTTAGCAAGAATTAAGCACAAGCATGATTATGCAGTATGGTAAGTTAATAGGTTGATAAATGATACAGAGATAAAAGAATATAAACAGAGGCCAAACATCCAAACAGCAGTGTATCAAATATGTTAGTTAAAATGTATTTATCAAGCATTTACTGAGTGTGTGAAAATGTTTAGTGATGTTAGTGTGTTTTAATTCATTTAATTCTCCCAATAACTTTTTAAGATGATTGTTCTCATTTTTTATTAGGAGCCCAGCAACAAGGAAATAAAATAATTTGCCTTAGGGCTTACATCTATATGCAGTAAAGTGTAACTAGTGCCTTAAAGATTAACTCGATAAGGAAACCTTGATTCCTTTATATGATGAATGAGGGTGTAATGTAAAAACAGAATTCACAACAAGGAGACCGATTTAGTAAGTAAATATGTGAGAACATTTTTCAACTTTTTTAGTGAAAAAAAATGTCTTATAGTAAAGTAAGACTTTTACTTTACCTAATGAAGGGATGAGCATGAAAAGACAGAAAAGGGAAGAAAGGAAGGAAGGGAAGGAGGAAAGAAGGAGACTAGAAGGAAGGAAGGGAGGGTGGGAGGGCAGGAGGAGGGAGGGAGAGGGCGGAAGGCACTGAGGACACTGTGGAGAGACTGGGTAGCTCACTGCTGTCAGCAATGTTGTGATCACTGCACTTAGAAAATGACAGACTGAGAGTTAAGGATGTCTCTCCTTGAGGTTTTAGTATGAGGAAATAATGAAAGCTTTGTGTACAAAAAGATCATTTTGTAATTATAGTATAGTGGTGTTGCAAAAATTTAAATGCCCAGTGATAAAATACCGTATCATTCATGAAATCTATACGTTATCCAAGCATTAAAATATCAGTTTTGAAGACATTGTAAGACACATGACAGGCATGTATGATAGAATAAGTAAAGAAATCTTGGGCTGAGGATTTAGCTCAGTGGTTCTGCCACCTGTCTTGCAAGTGCAAGGGGCCAGGTTCGATACCCTGGTAACCACATACAATAACGGGCATGGAGACTCACGCCCAGCAGCAATCAGTACCACATACCACAGTGCCGGGCGTAGTGGCTCACGCCTGTAATCCCAGCACTCAGGAGGCAGAGGCAGGAGGATTGCTGTGATGTGAGTTTGAGGCTGAGCTCGGGGCCAGCCTGAACCACAAAGTGAGACCCTGTCTCAAAAAAAAAAAAAAAAAAAAAAAAATCTTAAAAAGTTTTATATTTGACAAGTATATCTAAATTTAATCTTGAGCTTTATGATATAGAATAAGAAATTTAAACAGTTGCTGTGTTAACATTGTGACTTTATTCAATAACATTTTTGTTATTATGTCATCTATACAGTAGAGTTCACCAGTAAGCCAGCATGCCAGAAGCAAGCTTGGTAAATGGTGTGCAGGATTATTTTGGTGCAACCAAAGAGAACCTTGTACAAGGAAGGGCCTGTAGCTTTGAATGCAGACAACATGGCTGCTGAATCCCAACTCCAGTATGTGGTTTTAGAACAATTACGGCCAATTTGATCCTTAGCTTTGTAACTGAAAATAAGTTTAAACATTTGCATTAGAAGTCAATAATATTGAAATTTTTTTCTGAAGTATTAACTCCTATGATGTTCAGGATATAGAAAGAAAAAATACAGAAAGTACTTAGGTCACAAATGTGTAAATACTATATCTTTTCTCTTATATGAGAAAATTAAAATATAAATGAGTTCTAGAATGTAAGTTAGGTATTGTAAAATAGAAGCTATTCAAAGGGAAATTGAGTAGGGGTAACAGGAGAAAGAAAGAACTGTGATGTTATAAAAGAAAACAAAGCCTATGTATATAGGGGGTGGGAGGTTGCCATGTGGATAGGAAAAAAATGGGAAAAAAAAGAAAATCAAGTCATGTCATATACTGGTACAGATTGTCAGGGTTTAGTGTGATCAAGATATGTATATAAAATGTACCTATTTTCACAATTTAAAAAAATTGCTAAAAGCCTCAATTTAATCAGTTCTGTTAACTGAAGAAAAACTTCATTAGTTAGGCTCTTCTTTGGAAGTCACTATCATTGTCTTCACAGTTGTTGAAACACTATGGATGATAATAACTTTGGGGAAAGGAATCTTTTTCAAATTATTGAAAATTGGCAATCTCTATCCAACTTCACCCATATCTGTGTCTCTCAGCATGAGCTATCGGAAAGATACAAGTGTAAATAAATATCTCGATTTTATTAGGACTGCAGTGCTCAACTTCAGATCCAAAAGTGAGACTGTCCCCTGTGTGGCTTAAAGGAGAACAGAAAGTATTCTTTGAGAAGGGTACAGAGCTTTCCCTTTTGTTATGTCATGCGTCTTGCAAATAGTAACTGACACAACTGGTAGTACTATAGTTGATTTTGAGTAATATAAGTATTCTTCAGTGTTTTACAATTACTTTTTTATTGTAATATATACAAGAAAGGAACTTTGGTCACCAAAGTTTAACATGAGTGTTTTAGGAATCATGCAAATAGTCTACTTTGTTAAAATATTAAAGTTCTATATTCCTTTCTTAACTGCTTTTTACCACTGCCTATTTTTTATAATGTACAGTATATACTTATACAGTAATATATATACATACACACACTGTATTGTTATATTATTTGAAATCAAAACATTCAAATTTTAAAAGTACACAATCCATCAAAAATTGTATGCTCAATCAGCAAAAATAAATATTTTTTTTCAACAAATGGCCTTACCTTCATCTGAGGACCCCTAAAAACATTGTGTAGCACAGAAAACCCACTATACTTTTGACTCTTATAGAAGTAATTGAGAGGCATGTGCAGCAGTCCCAATGACCAAGGTTACCCAACAGCAGTTTGCTGTACTGATAAATGTCTGTAAGCTTATGGCCACCACTTTGAGAACCTCTTATAATTATAGAGGCCAAAGGTTACTTGTATTAATCTCATGATGTCTCAGTAAATTTAGTATTAAAATATTTATACGAGTTTTTCTGAAGGTGTGCATACATTGTTTTGACAGAGTCTGTATAACAGCAAATACAGTGGCATTAATCTCCCTCAGAATACTCCCTTTCACTTCAAAACCTGTTATCCTGTCCCATGATTCTTGTCTGTTATTGAAGTCATTTTGGAAGTCCTCTTTCATGTCTTCAGTTGCATTGTTGTAGATGCCTCAATGTCCTGAATTGATTCAAAATACTTGCCTTTCATGATTAAGTTCACAGTAGGGAAGAACCAAATGTTGCCTAGTTCCAGATCCAGTGAAAAACGTGGATGAAGACATACTATCATTTCAAGAAAAAAGTTGCCATAGAAAAAGTGATGTGTAACAGAGATTGTCATGATGGAGGATGAAGCAGTTTCCACATTTTTAGGCTGTTCCCTACACATATCAGCTTTTAAATACTCTAAGCCCTTATAATATCCAGAGTTCATTGTAGTATTTCTGTGTACAAACTCAGTTTACACAATATTATCAAGATAAAAAGATAATTGACATCATTTTGATGTTGGATCTTGAATGCTACATTTTTTTTCACATGAAAACTGGGTGATTTCCATTGGGAATTCTGAGCCTTGGGCTTAAGATCAGAACCATAGGCAGAAGCCTCACCACTTGTGATGGTATTTCTTTGAAAGCTGAAAGGTGACAGCAGTATGATGTTGCAATTCCAGTGAAATTCACAAATGAAGTTGCTTTTTCATCACAGTCAAAATGCCTAGAACACTTCCCACTCACTTGCTTCAAGTGCAAATCTTGCTAATGTGTTCTGAGTGAAACCATAAGAAATGTCAAATCCTTGAAAATTTCCATACAGCCAGTCACCTGTTGAATCTCTTTGCTTACTCTTTCAACATTCTTTAGGGTTTTGGATGTTACAAGACATCTCGATCTCTTATCTTCAACAGACTCACAACTATTACGAAATCGCTCAAACCAATAGTAAGTCATCTTAGTGATTATTTCAGCATCACAGTAAACTAATTTTAATGTCTTCTCTGGTTCTTTAGCACTTATTAGCAGTTTAAAACAGAATTTCATGTTTCTGCATTGTTTGTGTTCCACGATTTATGGCGCACATGCTTACAACTGCCTGACTGCACTACATGTATTGAAACGTGCCACACACTGTCACTGAGTGCTGCTTCTCCTCACCAAGATCCTTCCAATTGGATGGCACGTGGCAGCAGCAGTTACTCTGTCTTTTGGTCACATGTTAAACAAACAATGCGTGGCTGTTGGTATATGCCACAAAATATTTAACACATGGAATATGTAAACCAGAAACTTCTAAGACCACCACACTAGCAATATATTGATTTTTCCATACCAAAATTTACTTTGCAAGGAAAATTATTTGAAGAGTTAATATAGAACAAAGAATGCTAGACTTAGTAACAAATGTGACATAAACCAAAAGAGTGAGAAAAGAATTACTGAAAATTTAAAATCCCAGCATGATATATTGAATGATATAAAAGAATACTTAGCAGTATTCGAATAAAAACTCTTATGCATTGGCCTTTGTCTGGACTCATAGATTTCTGAGAAAGCTGATCACCCGAGAATGGCTAGTGTCAGGAGAAGAAGGGCAGAGGACACTAAGGGCTTTTGGTCAAGACCCCAGTGGTGCCACATCATGAGGGGTCACAGATTCATGGGTCAGCACCTGCTTCCATGTAGCTTCTATATAGTGGTTTCAGACCTTGCCTGGCACCTGAAGCTTTAGTTCCTGACTGATTTGGAGCAGAGAAAAAATTTGTAATTCCTACACAGTAAGAAGATCTAGAGGAAGACAATTCATTCAGGTGAAAAGACCTTTTTTCTGTACCCATTCCCTGTCCTTTTCTCCTAAAAATGTGGAGGGGCTGCAAGGTAATGAAACTGAAGCTACTTCCTAGGAAAAATTATGAATGAGTCTTAAATAGTGTATTTTTGTTACACTAAAGTTAAAACAAAATATTCTTCTGAAGTGTCAGTTTATATAATTATAGCTGCTTTGATTTATTATTTACAGAAAAATAGAATACAGGTTGTATATCTTTCTTAAAACATTTGATGGCTAAATTACTATAAAATAATGCTTTCAGGTATTGGTCAGATACTCTACTGTAGTTCTGAATCTGTATAATTTGTTACAGAAAGGAATAACCACTTCAGTGCAAGAATCATCTTTTCTGATGCACTTGTTTTGTGTGAGATGGAGACAAAATAGGTTGTAAGTTGTTTTTGCCAAATAATTAGCTATTTTTAACATGGGAACTATATGTCAACAAATGGACTGGAAGAATACCCACAGTACTTAGGCCAAAGTAAGAAACTGTTGATTGCTGGATTTATGCTCAGTAATGCTTTAAAAACAAAAATAAGAGAAAAAGCCAATCCATCTGCATGATTTTGGTTTCCCATCCAGCTTCATTTCCAGTTTTCAAGATTGTAAGGACATCTTTGACCTTGCTTATGCACCTGACTCTAGATTGCCCTCTCCTGCTGCATAATTGTTTGGATTGTAGACATTTTCTTCCTTAGAATTGTGGGTGATAATTGTCACCAGTGGGTAGGTTAAGGACAAGAAGGGCAAAGGAGTTACCTAGGAACCTCAAGGTGAACTTCTGCCTTCTACAGTATTTCTGAAGTGGAGAAAGAGAGCCCTAGAGACTTTTAGCTACTGGTGATGATGACTCATTAAATACTGACTTTTAATTAATCTACCTGATCAGATATATTCTTTTACTTAGAGAATATAGGCCTGGCAGGGATTTTGAGCTGTGATAAAATTCACCTACATTCAATTTGGTCAGGATGAACCACAGGCTCAAGGAAGATGTCGGCCTAGACACTTCTTTATCTCACTTTGATGGCTGACAGTTCCCGTGGCTGTACTTCACTATGCTATGACTTATTTCCTTTGCCTGCTATTTCAAGATGAAAAATCTTTATATGAAAGGAAATATCCTTCCTTGGCACTCACCTAAATTTTAAGTAATCCTGGGCATTTGATTGATAATTTTTTAAATGATTTATTTGGTTTACTTCATGGCAAGAGCCTCTAGGTTTTCTTCATTGGTTAGCAACATCTTCCAATCTAGTTTATCTTTTTCTTTTTTCTTTATTATTTCTTTGGAGAGAAGCACATATAACCACACAAAACCAAAGATAATTGACGTCTGACTTAGGCTTGTGAATTTTATAAAAATTCTCCTGTATCTTATCTTAGTTAGTAAGTGAGATTGGAGAAAATAAATGGGACATAAGAAGAGGAAGTTGATGGGACAAGGACTTGAGGAATATTATTGTGTTTCTAATAGCTTCATGTGGGTTGAGGGCCATCTGGATGGCATTATGGGAAAAGGACAGCCTGCTGGGATGTTTGGAAGTGGATCAGGTTTATTAGATAACTTGTGCAATGAAATTCAGATTTTGGAACACCTGAAAAGAACAAAGAAGACAAAGAACTATACGAAAAATATTTGATTGTCACACGAGTACTCCAGAAATAAATATGATATCACAGACGATGGATGTTGTTACTCTGGTGAGCACAAATGTATGTTGTTTATATGACCCAAAATCTGACGTGGAGTTACTCAAAACAAAGATAGAATTCATGTGCTTACAACAGTTTCACAGGAAAATACTTTGGCCTGTATAATGGATAGGGGAAATATAAAACCCTTTCTTTGGCTAAAGCAGAATATTCCCTTGTAACTTTCTGTTTGTCAGTGTTGAGCCCACATTAAAGATATAATTCATGTTCTTGTAGCTTTTTCAGAATCTTTCAGCTTTTAAGGAGGAAAAGTTTCTTAGTGATTTAAATATTTTCCTTTAGCAGAAAATGCATTTAGAAGTAACCTTTAAATTTACCTTACAATTTTCATTGTTCAGAAGATATATACCATAGATGGGTTTTTCTCAAACAAAAGAATATCATATCCAATCTTAGAAGTCCTGATTTAATAAACCAAAATGTGTGATTTACTGAAAATTTAATTCTGAATTTTTGCAAGTTTATTTCACATAAATGATTTGAAAAATCCAAAATGAAGGTATGAGGTCATTGCCATTTTTTTTTTTCTCTTGGGATATTTTAGGTTATAGGACAACCATTCCTATTTACCAACAAAATCAAAAGATATTATCTGACCTTTTAGGGAATAATGCATCCCCAATGATGTCATATAAACACAAGTATAAATAGCTGTCCTTGATTGCATGGTAATCATCCATACAATAATAAAATATTTTAAATATCTCTAAGCTATCAACCTAATTATACTGTGATTTCATACACACATGTATGTGTATATATATATATATATATATATATATATATGAAATTAATTCATAAAGGGGAGATCAAAATTTAATGTTAAATTTCTAAGGCATTTAGCAATATCTTGTACGGTAACCTCATGTAGACAGAAACCTGACCCAGTGAGATGAAGGGATCTATAGTTAGTAGCACAGTTAAAGGGAGACCCAGTTTCAAGACTCCTGACTTCCACCTTAGACTACTTGCTACGTACCCATGAGAAGGAAATACAAATGCTATTTTTATTATAGCAGTAAGAAGAAAATAGTATCTGTACAATGTGGATGCAAAACAAAATTAGATTAATTTGGTTCCTAAATTGATTAAAAATAGTTTGAACTTTATTTTTTACTTCTAAATGTGTGTGTGTGTTTTTTTTTTTTTAAGGTTTTTTGAGACAGGGTCTCGCTTTGTGGTTCAGGCTGGCCCTGAGCTCAGCCTCCAACTCACATCACAGCAATCCTCCTGCCTCTGCCTCCCGAGTGCTGGGATTACAGGCGTGAGCCACCACACCTGGCACTGGTATGTGGTATTGATTGCTGCTGGGGTGAGTCTCCACACTCAGTATTGTTATGTGGTTACCAGGGAATCGAACCCGGGTCCTTGCGCTTGCAAGACAGGCGCCGGAACCACTGAGCTATATCCCCGGCCCTACTTCTAAATGTTATAGTACACATTATTATTAAATAGGAAATGTTTTCTGTTGTCTAGTTGGAGAGAATTATTTCATTTTGTAGAGTCATTCAAGATATGAATATTAGGAATTGCTAAATGGAGATGGCTATTTGCAGTGATGTGGAGTACAAGTGGAAGTGCTTTGAGGGTATTAAACCTGGAACATCAGACTTGAAGGAAAATCATATTTTCTGTGATGTTCTGCTTCATTTTATGCAATTCTGTTCAACTTTTCACCCTCTGCCAAGTTCTGCCTTACCATTTGGACTATATCTACATCAGTATGGGGGCTCCATCTTCCTCTGAAAACACTAGTCACTGGTGTCTGCCTGTCTGTCTCCATATCACCATGCACAGAACTCATGCACGTGTTCTTTCTATCTGAGACTTTCATTTTTTTCCCAGAGTCAAAATTTCATGGTTCATAAAAGGGGTAATGAAAAAATTTTTAAAAATGCATACCTTTCAGTTATTTTTCTGTTTGTACCCCAAATTGAATATTATTATTAAGTATTGTATTTGTTAAAGTAAAAATGATTTTTGATGCTCACCTTTCATCTTCTGTGTTCTGTTAACACATTTACGGACTCCAGAGTCTGTAGAAAGATCTGCAGACTGTGGAACTGAACAAGGGAAAGGAGGATACCCAAAGCGCCTCCACTAAAAACATTTTGTACTAACCATGTCATACACAGAGGAGAGCAAATGCTGTCCAAGAAGGCAGAGTGTGCCAAATATGGAATTCAGCAGTATGTTGACCATTTGGTGAGAGTGAAGGCTCTGACTCTGTGTAGAAGGTTTTATCCATTAGGACACTTCTCCCTAACTCACCTCGGTACCCTAAATTGTAGGTGGCTTCCTTCTGATGGGATCCTAATACAAACTTGTTGAGAAGGAATGAATGACAACAGTGGCAAATGGGAAGACAAGAAGCCCTGAAAGAGTCTACAAATGCCACAATGCTGCTGACGGTGGTGGTGGTGAGTAATATTTTATCCAGGCTGATTCTGAGCAAACAACTGTGAAAAGTACCCATAATTATGTTTTGCATTTCAGACAGTCCTACTAAGAAGGGATTATGACTATTCAAGAAACAACCCCCGAGAATTAACATAATACTGAGTGATCAACAAATAGGGTGAATATTTAAGTGAAAAAATTATGACAGGAAAAGGCCCATTTCCATTAATCTTCTGAAAACTCTTCCGTTCATTTCAAACACACTTATCCATTATTCCTCCCACTTTCTGATGCAATTCCTAAGTTGATGGAAAATATTTACAGCAATTTCCAACAGATAAAAACATTACCAACATTACCATGTCTCCTTGTCCACCAGATCTGTCACTGTTGGACTTCTGGCCCTTCCCCAAAGTCCAAACAGCTCCAAAAGGTAAACATTTGGAATTAATTTAGGACAGAAGGCAGCCACCACACCACAAATAAAGACATAAAACAAGACATCTAGAACTGCGTCCCAAGAAGGTTGGGGCAAATGCAAAGTGTGTGGTACTATTTGAGGGCTATTAATGGCAATGTTACTTTCATTGTACTCATGGGTTTTTAAAAATGAAATGTTCTCTGTATTTTGCGTTTCATATATCCAACTAAAATCATAGAACTAGTAAGTAGTAGTTCTAAGGTGTCATTGCAGGTCCATTGAACACTCCAACCAAAGCTGCTCTCTCACAAAGATGGATTTCCTTTTGGTCCTGTGTGTTGGCTCCTCAATTTAAAATTATGCCAAACTCTCCTCAGATAAGGCAATAATCTTTTCAGAGCTGGTGCAGGATAGGTAAAGTCCAGGCCCGCTGGGTGTACTTGTGCCGAGTGTATTCGCAGTACTGCAGCAGCTATCATTCACCCAGACCTTTGTGTGGATTGTGCCCCTGGAGGTATGCAGTGCCCAGTATCCATGAGTTAAGACAATTGTCCTGAAATCTGAGGCATATTTGAAGCAGGCATTTCCTTTACTTTTCCATTTCATTAGTGATAGCTTAGAGGAACTGCACATTTTTTCTGTCTACCACTGCTTTAGGGAAAAGCCCCATCATGAGTGACTTCTAGCACACTATTTTAGATGTATAAAAGTATTGCCTGTGTACACTAAGGAGCTCATTTACTAAGATAAATGTGAGGAAATAACATCCAGAAAAATATTTCAAGTAGCAAAGGATGATGCAATTATCATTCTGAATAAATATTAAAAATATTTTTATTGCCTAGAGGATTAAATCATGTTATCAAACAGTGTCTCTGACTTTTCTCAATGTTATTCAATATCATCCTGTAGGTGATTCTGATTCATCCTACGATAGGTGTCAAAAAGTAAATAACCTGGCAGATACAGTGTCACAGGACAGATATGAAAACATGTTCATGTCATCTCTGCCTCATTGTTTCACTAATTTACCTTTTCAAATATTTCCCAAAGGCCCTGCAAAGTCTTAGTTTGAGTTAACACTCTGAGCTCTTGATAGTCACTCCTTCATCTAGGAATTATTTTCCAGGTCTTGAAAAGAACCACTTAACCATTCATCTTAGGAACGTCTAAATTTAATCTGGTGAGCATTCAGAAACTTCAATTTTCATTTTATTATTCATTCATGTATTGTCATAATGGAACAATAGCGATGACAACATGCTTACATTCTCTAGGCAGATACAGTTTTTCTTTGCAAAACTGAGTAAGGCATCTGATGCTTAGTCAATAAAAGGCAAAATTCAAAGTCATGGTCAAAATTAACGTAGAAACCTATCATCTATATGTAATTTGTAAACTAAGGACTTCTATTCTACCAAAGCAAAGTTCACTTTGATCAAGGGTTCCATTTGCCTTCCCCATGCACAGGTGAGTGGTCTCTGCCTGCATTCCTGATTTTCATTTCCTTAGCCCCCAGCTTTTCACATGCTCTTTCATAATTCCCTTTGTCATTTTAGCCCTGATCCTTGGTGACAGTATAGCACTTTGGCTTGCTGGTCCTTCACTTGCCTGCCTCGAAACCACCTTTGCTCTGTGGGCTACAGGATCATGCTGATGCCTACGTCCATGACTGCCAAATTTTCTTCTCTATTATTGTCTGGATTTTCAGTTACTTACAGGAAGAATTTCATTAATGTGTTGCCTCTGCCTTTTCTGGAAATAGCTTCTCATCTCATCAGTGAGCTGCCATTGATAAGGAATAGCCTCTTGGATCTGGACCATTGATGTCTTTGTTAAAGACCAATGCAGAGGTCTTTTTGTTGCTGATGACCACGTCTCTATTCTGGCATAAAATTTCCAATTATTTTAAGATAAAATATTCATTTTTTAAAAAACTACCCTAGGCTTTTCACACTATGTGTGAACCTACTGTTACCTCTGTGTTCACTTTCTAGTGGCCTCACTTTGGCCAGGAGCTTCAGAGTATTTTTGAGTTTTCTATTCTATTTACTCTTTCCTCACACCCAGTAACTCATGAAATTTTGTCAAAATCCAAACCACACCCTCTGCTTTTTCTCTTCTGTTCCTTCACTTCATGTATGGGCTGAAGCACATATTTCTTACTGTGACTCTTATGGTGTGATCCCTTGTTGCACTCACTCTGGACGCATGCCCTCTCTTCCTTGGGCATCTTTCTCCTCAGAGCTGTGCATATCTTCATGATGGCTCTTTTTGGGTGACTTTGTGATGTTCCTTAGTGGGAGTTTATTTTTGTTTGGCACCTGATGTGTACTTTTGTTTGAGAATGCATTTCCTGTACTGTTTGGGGAAATTCTCAGCTAAAATCTCAAATACAGCTTGCCTTCCTCCAACTCACTCCCACTGAGATGCTCCTGAGTGGGTAGTGGAGTTCCCCATCCTCTCTGTCTCGCACCTGTCCTTTCCAGTATTTGCCTCAACGTGCTATATTATTGGCTGACGTCTGCTTTATTGTCCAATTATCAGTTCCTTCTTTAGCTGGGATCTGTTCAGTTTGTCTCATTTACTGTGTTTCAGTTTCTTTCAAATACTAAGTTTCACATTTCTAGAATTCTAACTAGGTATCTTTTTGAACAGATAGCCCATTTTTATTTTTGTTTGCTCTGAATTCAATTTTAAAAGTCCTATAATCTTGTTATTTATTCTAAATGTTATTCTTATTTTCATGACATTCAGAATATTAAAGATAATAATTTGAAATGCAACTTGTAATTGTCCCATTATTCTCATTTCATTTAGCCTGTGTCATTCTTTGGATTTATAGATCTTACTGGTATATTTTCTTGGCTCTTGTTTTCTTATCTGAGTCTGAGTCTTCATGTTGTCCTTCTGGGGTGTGTTGTCCTCTTGTACTCCTGCAGTCATGCCTTCTTAGTACTTTGGAGTTCATCTCTGTCTAGCCATCCACATTATCCAGTTCTTATTTAAGTCTTTGGCACTTTTGACTCATGGTAAAAAGCAGAATAAAGCAAATGTTATTACTAGTCAATCTGATATGCAGCTGTGAGGATGTGTGTCCTACTTCCAGCAACACAACTGTCAACCACTGGGGAAATAATAGCCCTAGCTAGAGGTTCCTTTTGGGAAGGAGAGACTGTGACAAGAAACTACTCTAGCACGTTACTCTTGCTGCTTTCCCTACTCTCCCAAGGAATGAGGGTCATTGCTTTGCTGTGCGTGTTTTTGAGGTGGAGTGAATGTGGCTGGTTTTGATGTTTCAGGATCTTTTTTTTTTGAGGCTGTCTTCAAGCTGTGGTGAAGTGTCTGATCTATTCTCTTAGTCAAATCTAGACTTTTCAGGGAAGCCAGCAATTTTGCATTTTGGAATCTGAATTTTGAGACAGCTCAAAATCCCCTCCAGAACTTATTTCTCACTATCCATTTCTAAGTGGCTCAGTTGATCTAATGCAGAGAACTGTTCCCAATTCTCTTGGCCTGTGAACTATACCCTCAGAACTATTTTCAGCAGGAACTTACACTGTACATCTTGATACCCATCCTTCTGACTCTTCCATCTTTTCCTGTTGCTCTTGTTTTGTTGTGGTTCTATACTTGAAGGAGTAAAGGGATGCCATTTACGGGGATTTCATGCAGTCCAGCAACCACCTTCTTTTTCTTTGGCAGTCCATATTTTACCTGACTCTAACCATCTATCTTATACAGGACATTCTTGATTTTTCTTTACTCATAGAAGCAAGAATTCCTAGCACTCCTAGCTTAGAATAGCAGCCTGAGAGTAGTAGCCTTATAGTTTTAGGAGCAGATCTTAAAGATTCATAATACTCATTTTTTTCTAGGCCACAAATCCTTGTGTATTTGAGCTCAGCTATGCCTTTTAGATTGTATCTATTCACATTTTTTGTAACATTTTAATAAGAGTCAAGTGTGGTGTTTGACCTCGTGGTCTTGCAATGCAACCTCAGCCAGAAATCTTCAG
Organism: Petromus typicus; assembly: GCA_004026965.1. NCBI lineage: Eukaryota > Metazoa > Chordata > Mammalia > Rodentia > Petromuridae > Petromus > Petromus typicus. Next base: position 65,510 of record PVIR01003748.1, on the reverse strand, counting down.
CAACTTTCTATATGTTAACCTTCACTACCTGATGTGGTTTTTTATGTTTTAGGTCTCCTCCTGAAAAAAAAATCCTTAAAATTCAGCTTTGTTCCTATCTTATTTAGGAAACTTGTCCTGCAACTTTTAGTCACTGGCACAACAGCCTAGAAATGCTTCTCACATGTCTTTATTCGTAGGCGCTAAACTTCCTCTTCGGAGATGGCACCTCGGATAACTGGTGAACTCTAGCACAGTGACTGGCACAGAAGGAGCTTTCATCAGTGACTGTTAGTAGATTAAGTGCTTCTTGATTTAATAAACATCTATTAAAAGAAAAGTGCAACCGTATCTTTGTGCCAGGAAATCGTATTTAGATTAATGTATTCAGTTTGTTTTCATTAATACCGGAATCTTATCATCTTTTCCCATCATTTCCACAACCACTAGTTTTCTTTAAGGAATCATCTGAAAAGCAGCATAATTAGATGTAAAAACCATGGACTGTGGCATCCAATTGAAGGATTGTGTTTACTTTCTTAGTATCTATGAATGTTGATTTTCTTTTATGTAAAATAGGGTTAACAGGATAAAACTTGCAAAACTTGGTGACTTTCAATGTTTAAATTAGAGAGTAGGCACTGAAATTGTAATTCCTGCTCTCCAAACCCTCCCCATATCCCCTTCCATTGACTGACACAAGATCTCCTTTGTTTGAGTTCAAGATTCTCCCCTTTACCTGGGTCTTTTACCATACATAGAACTGAAGTTAGCTGCTCAGAGGCTACCTTGAAATGTAGATCTAGTTTCCCCTTGGGGTTTTTCTTTGCAAAACCTGCTGTATGCTTCCAGTAGAGGCTGCCAAGGTGGAATACACCATCATCACGGGATTCAGAAAGAAAATACATATCAGAGTCTAGAATTAGAAGTCTGAGAACATCCCACTTGACCAGCATTTTGAATAAGGGGAAGTAATAGGAGAAAACCATCTTAGCATCACTTCTGGAAGGCAAGGCCTGCTGTATCTGTACAGAAATGGAGCAAATAGTGCATGTACACGAAGAAGGCTAGGATGAACTTTTCAAATCTACCAGCTGGATGTCTTATTCCCAGTTTCATTCTAAAAGCATAAAAATGTAGAATTGTCAAGGACAATTTTATTGAATTCTTGAATCTTCTTTGTGTTGTAGTTTGCTGTCTGAGAGTGCCACAGAGAATGCAATTCACTTGCTTCCTCCTCATTAATGTGTTAGAAGAGTGGAGTGGGATGGGTTTTGTTCATCCTCATTGCTTCTTTTTTTCTGGGCTGGAGGCCATAAGGCACTTGGCTTCTAGAGCTCAAGCTGTTCTGTTCTTCAAATATCCCCTGACAATCAATTTATTGAGTGATCCTGATGTTGCTCCAGGGATGAGATGACAATTACAGACCCACCAGGAAGCAAAAAGGTGGCGAGAACAGCAGTTGCTATACAATGGTGAGGATTCAGGGACCTGTCAGAATATGGGTGTGAGGCAAGAGTGAGAAAGAGCATGGTGTGTGTGTGTGTGTGTGTGTGTGTGTGTGTGTGTGTGTGTGTGTGTGTGTGTATGCATGTATGTGTGTGTGTTTATTTCCAAACATAGAATAGACTGATTTTGATATTCATGGCCACCAAAAATATGTTTTTATTAGATGATAAATGTAGCCTAAGCAATAGGATACAGTACTAGAAAGCAAGGAATTTAGATAGAAAGTAAAGTGAGTGAAAGCCCCTCTGACTGGTGTTAGAAGGGAAGATCTAATCCTCTCTTTCAGAGTCCACACGTGAAAGCGAACATCAGATCCAGAGAGGCTGTAATGTATGTGATGTTGAGTTGAAGCCAAACTCCCGTCAAGACTGGCTGAAGAGTGTTCAGTTTTTAGAACTGCTTTCTTTCTTCCAATATGTGGCTCTTTGGATTCTATAAGTGATGATAATTGAGAGGAGGTCAGAATAAAGAGACAGCCACTGTTTTTAAAGAGATTTTTTATTGTTTCCTTTGATTGAAAAGATCATGCATTCAGCAAAAATTTTCAAGTAAATAGTTTGCTATTGTTTTATTAGGTACACAAGAATGTAGAAGATGAGGAAATCTAATTTCATCTTTCCCCCTAATGAATATATTAGCACACCTTTTTCCATGTGTCCATAAGAAGAGGAAATTTTAAACAATATATAGACAAGGTCAGCAGATGGTGTAGGTTGTGACCCATTTTAGCTTGATCAGTTTATGTGTTTATTTCATCTCTGTAAAAAGCCAGTCATATCATAAGTGAATCGAGAAATAAGCAGGAGCTGTGGCAACTCCATTGTGTTGTTCAGCAAGAAACAATTCCCCAGATTCTTTGAATTAAATCTAAAAGTAAATTAAACATATTAGGCTTCATGTTTTTGCATGAAATTCCAATGAGTAGTCTGTATTTGTTCTGCATTTCATTTCCTCTTATTCTGAGGAGGGGGAAAAATATAGTTTACACTGTCTACTTATTTATTTTTAAACAAGAGAACCACAGTCCACCATCCAGGTGAGTTACAGAGACCTACATAAGTGTATCTTTTGTGTTTGTGTGTGTGTGTATTTTAAAACAGCTTATTACATTGGAGACTGGAATTTAAAATATCTTCACACTTCCCTCTTGATTTCATTTTAATAAATAATATTTTCTAAGAGCTACAAAAGTCTAATTTTATGAGAACATTTTGTATAAAACAGATCCAAATCCCAAGCATACTGATAGCAACTGTCACACATCCTTTTACATAGCTCCTGAGAATATTAAGGCATTCCACACCAAATTTTTATGTTAAGGGCTTGTCAATAGGATTAAATTCAACCAAGAGCAAGGTGCAAAAATATGTCATCTAGTACTTACAAAGCAGCATGGGTACAAATGGACTTTGTCCAGTTCTGATGTAAATTGTAAACAATTACAAGTACATGAGTTACAAAGCCCAGAGCTGAGCATTGAGGCCATTCCTGCACACTTGAGATAAATTTTGAAACCAAAGGAGCAATTGTTGAACAGTACAACATGAAAATAACAGACAATACTTGTGTCTGCAGGGTTGAGTACAATTTTGTGTGGCTTTATCATGTAGAGGATTTTTTTATAGAACCTGGCGGGAGGATGAGTGATGCGTAATGGCAGTGGTAAATAGTTTTTGGAATAGATTAGTAGGTGATGTCACAGATAAAGGGCTATTTATCACCATAATTTAACCCAAGATGCAGCACAATGGCTTGATGGATGCATTTTATGGTTTTCAGCCAATCATAATAATGGGCCTATCGACTAAAGTTTTATGTGTCCTTTACACATCCTTCATCTTTTAGCAGGAAAAACAACAACAACAACAACAACAACACCAAAAAGAAACAAGAGGCCAGGCTGAGGAAGAATGAGTGTAATTCATAAAGGACCAGCCTTTTGTCAAGTGTATACTTTGCTTGCTCACGCTCCTCTCCCCAGTGTTTTGGCTTTGTCCGCTCTCCGTCTATCAAGGCCAAAGAGAAAGCCAGTGCTATATTTAAGCAAACATGTGAGATGAGGCATATGTTTCTCTGCCCCACCATGCTGGTAAGTCAGCAGGGCACACTATCACTTGGGAAGCTGAATTACTGTCAGTTTTTACTAAAAAAGATGAGGGTGCTGGTCAGGGAGAATGATATGTGGTGTATCTCTCAGGGAATCCTTTAGCACATAAGGTCTGAAAAGACAGTGGCAGTGGAGCTTAGAAAACATTGTGTTAAGGAAAATGATAATTATGTCAAATCATAAATTTTCCTAAAGATGAAGAAAATGTACTTCATCTTCTCTCTTCCCCTAAATACTCTGAGATGAGGAATTTCCTTTTGTTGTCTGCTGTGAACTTTTTGCCTATAAAATATTGGGCTGATTTTCTTTTCTTCACATTATTGTTTTTCAAGTGATTCACCTGAGAACAACTAGAGAACAACAAACCATTATTTGTTCTGGTATAAGGAGGAGCACAGAAAATAGAGAGGTTGGACATTATGTTATTCATGTTCCATCATTTCTGTCATTGCTAACAAGAACTAGAATTTTTTTTACATTTAAATGCTACAAACAAAATGAGTATATGTTAAAAAGGTGACAAACACCCTGACAAGTATTATCCTTGACTTCAGCACATCCACATTCATCCCTCCACTGCTCACTCTTTTTGGTAATACGGACCAAAGCAATGAAGGTGAATACAGGTCTTCTATTTTGAGGCATTGTCCAAGTGTTATCAGCAAACAGAAGTTTGTTGTACCCAGCAAACTTCTGTGCTCTTGCAGTAGGTTAGAGCCCAGAACTCATGGAAAAGGGCTGCCAGGTATCAATCCATGTCTGTGGTCATGACATTTAAATAGGAGGTAAAGGTCAACCTTTTTAACCCTCAGTTTATACTTTTACTGCAGTTTATATTCACCACTTGCTTTATCCAATTACTCTGAATATGAAATAAGTTAAGAAGTGTAAAAGATTTACCTGTAATTAAGTCTTAGGTGCATAAAAATCATAGATATAACTAACACATTATTGGATTCTTTTAGAAAGAACCCTGCCAATATGGAAAAGACTAGTTTGTTTTATATGACCATTTTTTTAAAGTGCATGTTATATGTTGTTCATCCTATTTGTTTATACTTTGGCTAGTATTTTCCTATCCTCTCAGAAATGATTAGTGGAACATAATCTATTTAAGTTGCCCTTTGTGAAAAGGGAAACATTTCTTTAAGCAGTAGACAATGAAATAAATTTTCTATCCATTGACTCTTTAAGACTTTTATGAAGCTCTTAGTCTACGTAGGGCACTAGATGTCTCATAAAGTTTGAAATATTCAATCCTTGCATTGGCAAAGTATTTTTAACTTAAAAGTCTAAAATCATCTTACTGATATTAGCTGACAACTCATTAGACTTACACCTAACAGGTTCTTTTCACCTACATGATGTTAATGAGCAAAACCATTCTTACAGTTGCCCTTCGGATGGCTTATATAACATGGCTCTACTTTGTCTCCAAAGGGTGTGCAATTGCACCGTGGGTGTCCTGTATTCTAATTCTGGTTTCACCAGGAATAAAATCCATCATACAAACTAGACAAATGTTTCCAGACAGAAAAATAAGATGCTGTAAGTATTTAGTATTTTGATGAAGATGATGCCTGGCTATAAAATGAGAAGCAATGCACATGGGTTAATGATGATTTAGAGATTGTGAAAAAAAAAGTGATATAAAATTGAGATTTCAACTTTAGGAAGTAAACCTAAGCTCTTAGAACTCCTGAAACTCAATGGAGTCAGACTTATAGGTTTTTAGGGAGGAAAGTTATACCTGTGTTGAAGAGAGGTGTGAGAGGCACAGTGACAAGAATATTCCAAGGAATCAGTGACACAGCTATGCACTGAGCATCCTACTGAATGTAAAAGAGAAATAGAGTAGCATCAGAACAAGAACACAGGTGCTTCCTTTTGAGCATTGGTGACACAAGAGGCTGGGAAGTGATTCCTCTGTAGAGATGGTTAGAATCCATAGGTATCTGATGCTGTTCTCACTCTGCTGAATGGAGCATATGAAACATTCTCTACTCAGCCTACACTTCATGCTTTCTTGCCAAATCCTGTCCAGTTAGTCCATTCACCCTCAGTGTAGGATGGGCCAAGGAGAAGCATTTCATTGGATTACCCTGGACTTCAGCAACATATTTGGCAGAATCTGTGGATATCTTTATGAATAGAAGTGGTGAGATATAGGTAGGATACTAGTGAAGTGCATTTGCAGTTGTTTAATCACCTGACAAGGTATCCTACTTAATGAAGTACAGGAAATTAACTATATTTGTGCTCTGCACAACAGTCTTACTTTTTATATTTTAATGATGATTTTGATGATGACATTACACCAAAAGTAACAAACAAATTACTTTTCTGATAAGTGGATGTCAGGAGAAAGTCAGGAAACTCATATATTTCCCTTATGATCAAAAAGGCCTCTAAAAGCTTTAACCATGGGTCAAATATAATGAAGTGAAATCCAGAATATATATATAGGATTATATGGTAACTCTCTGCCTTACAAACGAGTTCCACCCTGGGAGAATGTTTGTGAGCTGTATTCATCCCTAAGTTCAACAAAGGACATCCCCTCCACTTCACCACTGCTTTGCCTCTTGCTTCCAGACATCTTGGGCTTTGATTGAGCACTGTACTGTTGCACACTATCATACTGTAAAATCAGCACACTACAGAACAACTAGGACAAAGTCCCACAGACACATGAGCTACTTCCACAATTTGTTCCTTCTAAGAAAGTTTGGAACATGAGATCCATTGGTATCTGTCAAATTCCCAACTCAAATGTTCATAAATCAGGGGCATACTATCTACTAAGTGTCTCCCAATCTCTCTGCTTTAGTATGCAATAGAAGAATCTCAGTGATAGTAGCAGATTTTATAAAGACTACTCAATTAATTTTGAAAACTCAGCTTGAATAAACACAGCAACATAACTACTGGAAAGCAGTATGATGTATGGACATTTATGTAGAACCCACATTTTCAGCAGACATTGATGAACTGCATCATGGTGTGTGGCTACAGAAGGTAGAACTTGGGATATTATTTGCACACACAGGGGTGGGAGGAGAAGGTAAGGGAGGTAATGGGGGTTGTCTAGCACTATCCAGAAGATACTTCTCAAGGTGACTGGCCTGGGGAATACAGAGGTGATACGCATCTTCTTAGTGACTGTATAAAGGGCTGAGTGTCCTGGGTCAACATCTGCTGATGATCCCTCAAATCCAAGATTCTAGAAATCTAACAGAGTATGAACTTGGTGAGCCATGGAGCTGAGATTTGATATTAAAACCACGAAGTAAGCAGAGAAGCAGTTGGCATGCAGAAATATCTTGATCTGAAATCTCTGATGTTCTGCCAAGTGTTTTATAGTATGTTTTTATACATTTTGTTTTTAAGTAGTACAAAGAAAGACCCTGGATGATAATTAGCTTCTGAGCTTTTATTTAATTTGGCATTTGATTGGGTTGATTCACCATTGATAGAGGCTATTTGAGTGACACCAGCAGATAGCCTGTGTGCTCCAAATCCTCAGGCAGGCTTTGGAGACAACTCCAAACTCCCACTGTCTGGGACTTTCTGTGAACCCTTCCTGTTTGTCATTCCCTGTTTAGGTTCTGGGAACAAAAACATTGAGCAGGGACAATCTGTAGCTAGCTCATAGTTGCATGCAATTTCTCTGGATACTGCTGTCACCAGTAGATGATTGATTTTAGAAAGGCAAAGACCAAGAACCTTTTGGTTTGAGACCATCTTCATTAATATATACATTTTCTTTCAAATTTTACTAATGTTGTTTTTCCTAAAAGAAGCAATTCTTTATTACCTTCTTTTACATCTAGCCTTTGATTTTACTTTGATTTTCACAATTCGAGTACTCCAAAAGCCATAGACATCTTTTAACCTCAGAACATACTGACCAGTTTTGTCACCGAATTGGTACTCAGTGAATGTTGGTTTAAAACTTAGTAGTGATCAGATTAAGGGAAATTACAGAAGTTTGATAAATAAATCTCATAAGTGATTCTGGCCTGGATCCTAGATCAGGGGAAGATGAATACAGTTTGATTAAAGTCTGTCAATTACATAATGATTTTGAATTTTAATATTAAGTTCTGATATTTGATAATCATACATGAGTGTTAACATTAATGTTGTAAATATGCTAACAGTTTGAAGAATTTAGATAGCAAGTATACAGATATTCTTTGAACTGTTTTTGCAGTTGTTGTATAAGTTGGAAAAATAAAATAATGAGGAAAAAAAAGAGAAAAATACTTTTGATAACATTCCTTAATGACCTCCATCAAAAAAGATTAGACCAAGATGAAGTGGTATTTTTCTAAGACTCAGATGCTGATGGGAGAGGAAGAAATGGTCCTACATCTTAAATAAATCCTAAGCATATTTTAAGGTTCTATTGACAGGTGTCACTTGGAATTAGTGATATCAGATCATAGGAAAGTGGTACTCGGGGACAAGGCCATTTGTCCACCTGACCTTTCAAACTCTGTCAGCCAAACTGATGTGGAGTAAATTCTCTATTTAATTCTGTACAAAGTAGCCTAAAAGATGACTTCAAGCTGACTAGGATTTAATTTCCAATGCTAACCTTCAATTAATTTGTAACTTTTTTGGCACTTAGTTTGCTGGAATGGCTGTAATTATGTTGTTTTCTGAACGGTGAATTCATTCAGGGCATACTTTCCAGACTGTTTATACAGCTGGAAAATAGCAATGGTAATAGATGAGGGGAAAGAAGTTAATAAGGAACTTACTTTAAAAAATTCAGTTATAAAAAAATTCAGTTATCTGTATGTATTTATAAGTGTCTCATGAGCTATTACTGGGTAGTTTCAACTGAATTTTTCATGGTCACCATCTTAAATGAGCTAGTAATAAAATCACTGGATTCTTTAATATTTTAAAATGCTGTCTTGAATTTGAATGCATACTTGACATCATAAAGGAGACAGCTTAGTGCCTTTTTAATCCTCCGTTCACTTTCACTAAAGAAATCCATGTTGGTTTCCCAATAAGGACACCGAGTCTGTCATTCACCTTAAGTTTCCCAATAAGGACACCGAGTCTGTCATTCACCTTAAGTTTCACCTTAACCAGAACTACCTTAGTGTCTGGAACTATTGCCAGGAACAGTTCAAACTCCAGCATGATACAATATTAACCAATACATCATATTGGTTTCCACTGATGAATCATTAAAAAAAATACCTACAACCAAATGAGGAAAGTTGCAGAGGAATTCTGGTTTTACAACAGATACTCTTGCCCCGTAACATCTGTTTAGACAAAAGAAAGTGCTTACTCGTAGAGGTTTTCTTTTGATCATAAATTTCCACAGTATAGTTTGAAGCTTTATCTTGGACAAAGTACTCCAAGAGCCATCAGTTGGAATGAGGCTGATTATTTTTCAGAACACAGTGCCCAGACTGATAGACATTAGATCCTGATTTAATATTTAAATACTTACAAAGTTTAGGGTGGGGTAGAATTTGTATTTCTCTTCATTTTCTATCAATGCTTATGCCTATGTCTAGGAGCAACACTTTGAGAACCCTTGCTCTAAGGCACAGGTCAGAAAACTACAGCTTTTGAGTTAAATGTAGTCTCTTACACAGTTTTGTAAATAAAGCTTTCATTGAAACAGTCATGCACACTCTTTTACATGTTGTCTAAAGGTATTTTGAAGTTACAATAGTGGAATCAAATATAGCCAGCATTCCACATCTACATCCAAGTTACAATAGTAAAATTGAATACAGCCGGCTGTCAGCCAACTGTAGATCAAAAATATTTGGAAAAATAGTAAATATGCCTTTTTTGCTTGTCATTGTATCCCTAAACAATATATTATGATATTAATTAATATAATATTAATGTATTATATGAGATATTATCAATTATCCAGAAAAGATTTAAAGAACACAGAAGAAAGTATGCATAGGTCATACATGTAATCCATCATTTTATATAAAGGACTTGAATGATTTGCACATTTGAGTATCCATGGGGTTCTACAAACAATTCCCTCCAGATACAAGGGATGGCTAGAGCTGTAATGGAAATCCAATAGCCTCAAAAGCTGGAAAGTTTATACATGGCCTTTAGAAGGGAAGTTGGCCAAATCTTGCCTCAGGTTTCACTTTCAACTCATGATCCAATGACTGAGATGTAAACATGGTCATCTCTGGATGACAGGGCAGCCCCACATTCTTTACCTACCCTGGCCCTCCTGCTCCTTCCTGCCCTTTCTGCCTTTGCAGAGTCCCTCTCAAAAATGTTTGCACTATTTGGCTCTTTCTCATTTACTTGGTCTCTCTTCAGAATTTGCATTTCAATAATTCTGTCTACTGTGAGATTTAAAAAGACTTCTCTTCCAGGGTGTGGTGGCACATGCATATAATCTTAACACTGGAAGTTGAGGCAAAAGGATCATAGCAATTTCCAGGCTGCTCTGGAACCCAGAGTGACTTTGAGGTCAGCATAGGATCCTTAGTGAGTTTAAGGTCAGCCTTCACCAAAGAGTGAGACCCTGTCTCAATCTCTGATCCCCATAAAGGCCTTTTCTCTTATGAAACACAGTTTTCATAAGAAGAAAAGTTGCCAATAGAGGAGTGCATTTTGCCACAGAGCTCGCAGAGATAGGGCAATCCCCCTCACTGCCTCAGAGGGAAGAAGGCCTCTTGCATGAACATTCCTCTCTACTCAGGAAAATAGAACTTCTTATTCTATACTATTAATTTCTTCCTGTGGTCGTGTGTCCTGGGCCTGAGGTGTTAGTCCTTATGAAAATGGTCCATTTTGTATACTTACTGGGTTGAAGGAGAAAAGTGAAATTCACAGATGCTAAATATTAGTTCTTATTAAACTAGTTAGCTGTAAATCTTTCCAAGGATTCGTAAGGAAACTCGTTCACTGAGACTCCAAGACTATGGATGTCCAGTGTCACTGTACATGTCCTGTTTTTGCAGGATGCTTACATAGATGGTTAGGGTTGTGCAGAATTTGATTTCCTCTGCTGTGCCTCTGTTCATAGCTCTTTCTTGCCCAGAAAATGTCCTTTCACTAGTCATGTGGTTAATTTCTCTGTACCCAACAGCACTTTCTTCATGAACCCTTCCCTGTTTCCCACTAGAATAATGGGATAATTATTCTTCCTTTGGGTTTCTGTGATTCTGTGGCACCCTAATCCCAGGTCATTTTCTGTAAGCTCACTTACAGCTGATGTTTCTTGCCTCTGAATGCTCTGTTCATAGCACAATGCTAAAATGTCATTGATGACTTGTGCTGTTATTTGTTGGATGGATAATTACTTCAGAGATGTAGACTCAGATGGGTAAAGCCTCTTTAACACCACATATGTACCCAGAATAGTAGCGTAATACAAGTTAAACCATTGTGATTTGCTCAAGATAGAATTAACGCCCTAGTTATTTCTTTGTTTTCTTTACTTTTAGGAGGTGTCCTCCCTTTATATTGATAATTATTTGATATTGTAACGAGAATGGTGATGAGTTTCCCCATCTGTCAAATGGGTCTAATCCAACCTGTTTGGGGGACCTTTTGGAATTAGGTAAGAAGCTAAGGAGAATGAGAGGAGGCGTTTGCAGAAGCAGAGGCTTCACATGGGCCTATAACATTATTACATTAAATTTGTGAGTATAATAATGTCCTGGGATGTATCTTAGGAATCTACTCTCCAGTCTTTAGTTGCATAAACAAAGACAAATTCCTATTCAACATACTTTCTTTAGCTTTGAAGGGAAAAGAGGGTGATGGTGTATGTTTTGTAGTTTATGCTTTTCAGAACTGTTAGCAAGTATGTCTGGAGAGAGGGCAGCTCTCAGGGTCCTATATTTTAAACATCTGTTTTTAAACAGTAGCTTTCTCTTTTGAGACACTCATTGCTTTGACATTTGTAGATTTGCTACAATGGAAGGTCAATAACCAGGTAGTGTTCGAAAGTACATCCCCTTTCTGTGTGAACCTCTGGGGAGAAGTAATTCATACATCTTTTAAAGCCTGGACTATTGCATCACCCAGGTGGAAGGGTGACTTTTAAGGCCAGTGAGCATGGAATTTTCTTACTTCCCAATTATGAAAACACCTGCACTAAATAGCATGCTGAAAAATTATAGTGCTTGATCCTGCATCGAGATGTGGACATATGACCCCGATTGAAAATCTCTGCTCCAGCAGCAAAGGGGTCACTTGTGTCCTCTTGTTAACTTTGAAGTCATTTATAGCTGAGCCTCATTTAAAAATCCCAAGTTTCCCTTTAAATGTTATGCTTCCTTCCTAGTCATTCATTTATTCATACAACAGTTAAATTTTGAGACTCGGCTAAGTGATGGGAATAAACACCCTCCCCCAGGAAGCTGACAAGTTGTGTCCATAAGCAAAATGATATATAATACAATTGAAATACAAAGGGAGATGAAGCACAATGACAGAAGTTACTTTTTTCTTTATAGCTAAAAACTAAGGAGTGCTTGGTTCCTCATGAGATAATAATAGACCATTGACATAAAGAATCACTTCATCAGAGGGAAAAGAGAAAGAAGAGAATACTTTTAATATAGAAGATAGACTGTTCTGTCAAAAAGCAGATGAACTGCTGGGCATGGTGACACATGCCTATAATCCCAGCACTCAGGAGGCTGAGACAAGAGGATCCCTGAAAGTTCAAGGCTAGATCAGGCTACATAATGAGTCTCTTTCTGAAAACTGAAAGAAAAAAAAAGGTAGCTGTAGTAGAGGATATCAGATAGTTAGTGTGGCTAGCACTTTTTAAAATGGTGTGAAAAGAGATAGAAAATAAAAGGTTGAATTTGGGAAAAGTTGAATAAAATATTGAGATGGCTGATTTCTATATACAAAGGTATTCTTGAAGAATCTTAACCTCTTTTATCATCAGAAATTATGTATTGTGCATAGGACTCAAGTACCAAAATATCTTAAGAACTGTCCACACCAGAGACCCAGTCCTGGTGACACTATGAACCGGTCTCTCAGCTTTCCCTTACAACTGAGTCTATCGAAACAAATTTGATAGTCCATGACATCTTACTTTTACCCTGATGTTGGTGTTCTTAAAATGGGCTTTAATCCATTCTGTCCTTCTGCAACTGAGTGCTATAATGTTCTTGCTCCTTATTACTGACAAATCTATCCATTTTTTGTAGATCTTTTTTGTGAAAAAAACCCAGAATGTTAAATTGGCATTTCTTTCTTGGATATACAGGACATTTTCTCAGCTTCCCTTGCACTTAGTTTGATCCATACAACTAGCTCTGGCCAATGAATTACTTTAAAAAGGAATTAAGTTTAATTTGTGGTCAAAGTGTTTAGATGGCATATCAGTTTTTTTGTGCCCCCCCCTTCCCTTGCCAACAAAATAGCAACCCATGTAAATCATGGCAGAACTTCCATCAGCCAGATTCCTGCATAGGCATGTGGAACAGAGCTATCCTGGGACCTGGGCAGACCGGAAGCAGAAATCTGAAGCAAACCTTGTCATGGTTATGCCGTAATGCTGCTCAAATTTTAGAATAAATTTGTCACCACAGCCATAGAGCCATGTTGGCCTGAAGATTATACAGTATAAAGGAGGATGCTTTTTATAGAAAAAGAGCACAAAAATAAGTTATCTTTGCAAATTCACCCAAAACATATGACCATGAAACCTCATAAGAAGCCTCCGTGGGTTTTTTGGAAGGTGTGTGGTTTGCTGAGAGGTCCAAGAGTTCAGCTTCATTAGCTTCGTTTCAAATCTGCTTTTCCTTATGGCTCAGCCTACAAAAAGGACTTTCCTAGGAGCATTTTCACCCTCAGGCCTTTCTTTCCTTAGGGAAATATTTGAAACCCTGCAAAAGCAGGCAAGGTTTTAAAGTGGACTGGTAAAGATTCCTATTCCCCTGCCACTATGACTTATGGTGGTATCCACATATCCACACCTAAATCTAAACCCAAAGACAGTTTGTGGTGAGAGCATCCATACCTCTGCAGTTGGGAGGGTTAATCTACCGCACATCCCAGCTTTTACCTCCACAAGCTTTGAAAGCCCATAATCTTCTGCCAGATGTTCTCTGTAATGGATGCATCAATTGGTGCACCCTCTCCATTCACTCACTCATTCATTCATTCAACATATCTACTACTATTTTAGCTGTTGTAAGTATCATGATGAGCAGCATAAACATTGTATGTGACTCCTAGGTAATTCATCAACACATTACTATAAGAATATGTGGAACTCTTAGGTATTTCTCTCTGGTCTTAGGTAAGATTGTCCTTTTGAACCAAATAGATTAAATGACCATTGCCCTTTTCCTACCTTCCAGTTGAGGAATGCAGAGAAAATAAATTAGGTCATTCATAAGAGTTATTATGGCCTCAGGAAGAAAAGTGCTATTTAAAGCCAAATAATTAGCACCAATAAATCTAATAATAGACATATAAATTCATAATGCCTTGAATAACTCTAAAATAAATATGTGTGGTGATTAAGCAATGCCATAATTGGAAGTCTGTAGGTGGAAGTGGGACTGGGTGGGGGGGAATTTTCTTCTCATCCCTATTATCCACCCGAGTTAGGGAAGTGTTTCTTGGCAGTTGCAAGGGCATCTCTTATTACCAAAGGCAGGGTTAATGTGCTTAGTTTCTAGGACATTTTTGCAAGGTGTGTGTGCACATCCTTTGAGTCTTTTTCTCATTGTCATAGTTGAAATTTTTGTTAAATTGCCAAAACCTCATAGCAGTCAAGTAGCTTTTGTAGAAATAATGCTAAATTCAGAGCCTGCATACACACAGATAATCATTGAAATATGAATCGTGGTTACGGATTAACATTCACTTTTTCTCAGATTTCATGCTGTTTGTAGGCTAGCTATGGTGCTTCATTCTTATTGCCCAGGACATAAAGGTTCGATACTTACATATTTTCCATTTTTATTTTCAACCCTTTCTCTGTCTCCCCTCCCCCCCCAAACAAGAGCTATCTTTATAACAGCCGCATATTGTAAATGAAAGAAAACATAAATACATGCAAAACAGTCACTGGCTTTTAAGGTATTATAGAAGTGATTAAATTTTATCATGGGGAGACAACCAGCTAATGGTTTTAGTGGAGCACATAAAACCTCGTAAAATACAAAAGTTAAATTTTGTCATAAATGGGAATCAGTTAGAGAAACCAACAGAGTTTCTTTTTCTCCCTGAATAAATTCCAAACAGTCCTTAGAAAATGAATTACCAGACTGCAAATCAGGATGAAATATTTTATAGCCATAAAACTAAAGCTACTTTCAGACCACTTAGTTAGAGGAAAAAAAGAGGTAGAGCAACTTGTCAACTCCATTGTTGTCGTGTCACTGCCAGTGACATCGGATGCTCGGATCTGCCTCTATTTTAACAGTTTGACCTTGTTTAGAACAACCTGAATCCAATCGACAGGCCTCCCTTGCAATCCTCCACCCATAATAGAAAGCACACACCACCGAGAGCATATTCAGCTGGAGCTTTGCCAATAGAAGTAATTACGTGATGAAACTATTTAACTTTGACTAAAATACTCTCACCAGGTTCTTGCAAACGGTGTGTCTTATATCTTGTTGAAGCAATTTTATATCATGCCTTTAAAGTACAGTAATGGCCCCTTGCATTGACAGAATCCTCGTAAAAAGAGAAGACCAAGACCTGGCTCATGAAGTGGTATTGATTTTCTGAGTCCCTGCTTGAGTTGCCAAAGATACAACACTGTTGTTAGGGAGAGGAGACACTTTGGCCTTCAATATCACAGGAGGGTTCCGCAGTAAGCACAGGCTTTGGGAGCCCTGGTGATAAATAATGCATTTGGGTGATAACTGCCTGTATTACTTTGTTAGTTTTAAAGTGACTCAGCACTTGTTCATCCCAAACGCTTCTTGATGTTACCAATGACTGCGACACACTGTTCTATAGACAGGTAGTGTGCAGACTCCAGGAGACTGGCTTTGTAGGGTTAATGTACATGAGTGATTTATTTTAGGCAGATTTTTCTAAATTTTAATCACTGAGGACAATGAACAGATTCATCCTCTGGCTAGAGTGATGGTTTCAATTTGTTGCTTAAAGAGAACTTAAATGTGTCTACAGATCCGTAACTATATCTAATACAGGTTAAGTTGATTTTTAGTTATTTCTAGTAAGGCCATGTGAAGAAGATTTATAACCTTGAGCAAAACTCTGTGGATGTCATTACAGACAGCAAGCAAAGGAAACCAAGCATCCTGATCAAATGCTTGCAAAATATGCATTTCTGCCAACCTCCATAAATGCATACAACTTCATTTCCACTTTTTTTTAAACTTTACATTGATAAACTACATGGTGTCTAATACTGAATGAAAGTGAGATGGATTTTGATGATTTTTCAAGGAAAATTGAAAGTTAGCTTTCTTTTTTTTTTTTTTTGAGACAGGGTCTTGCTTTGTAGTTCAGGCTGGCCCTGAGCTCAGCCTCAAACTCATATCACAGCAATCCTCTTGTCTCTGCCTCCCAAGTGCTAGGATTATAGGTGTGAGCCACCACACCCAGCACTGTGGTATGTGGTGCTGATTGCTGCTAGGCGTGAGTCTCCACACCCAGTATTGTATGTGTTTACTGGGGATGGAACGCAGGGCCTTGTACTTGCAAGACAGGCACTGGAACCACTGAGCTAAATCCCCGGCCCCAAAAGTTAGGTTTCTTAATCTATTGAGAGTATGAATACCTACACCCAACATCTTTCTTCTTTTTGGTGTTGGTGACACATACACTGCAGAAATGCAAATAACATGAATGCCATGTTGACCAGAGGCTAGTGGTCCCAGGGGAGTTGTAGAGCAGAAAAATCAGTCTCTACCAGAGTGACTTGCATTTTGGACTTCTGACTCTTAGGGCCCACATAAGTGGCATTGGAAAGGGCAGGTATATTGAGTTACTTCTCACTTAGAAGAAAAGAAGACCAGTTAGAAAGCACCAGCAACCCACTGCAACCTGTATAAGTCAACTAAGAAGACATTTGTCTACTAACTCCTCTCTAGCAATCAGGAGGAACTGACATGTTGGGGTGAGCAGGTATACATGCTGTGCAGTGCTTAGTTTTCAGGAAAGTCCTTAAAATAGCAGGGCTTTTGTTGGAACACCTTTATGTAGTGGACAGGGCATGATCTTCTGGGTAGTCTGTGTGAATGGTGTCACTAGAATTGCGTGGTGCTGAACCAGCCTAGCAGAATGCAGTGATCCAGGGGATAATAAAGTAAGTAATGGAACGACATTCCTCCTTCAGTCTTTTCATACTTAATTTGTTAAATGCCACACGAGGCTGGGGAGGTTGGTACTTTGAGTCAAATTTAAGATACAATTTTTAAAATAAATAAGAACATGCCTTAAATTAGACAGTTCTAACCATCAAAAGAAACTATAGGCTTGTAAAATCAAACCAAAATGTTACAGTTAAAATTTACTAGAGAGAAAGGAGATTTTGATTTTGCTAGAATTAAGAGTAAACTATAGGTGGTTTATGTTTACACCTTGATGTGTTGCAATTCTTCAATGAAGTAGGTACATATAAAATGAGCAGATTCCTTCAGTGAGGACTGATAATGTATTCTTTAGTCTAAGATACATATTGATTTTCTCATGAGGCTAAGAAAAATTACTTGTCTGGAAACCAGAATTGCTTGACTTTATGCTCCACTGCAGTAGTAAGGTTTCCTCTCCATCCTGTGTTTACTCTATGTCGTGTTGTCTGTTGCTGGGTCTGTATTCAGTTTTGTTAAGTTTTCCTACAACAACATACCTTTAAAATTATCATTTTAAATTACTTTCAGGACAGATCTGTGTCTCCATCTCATCTCATAGTCTTATATAATGTGATGTCTGCGTTCTACAGATTTGATGAGTTTCATATAGAAAACTGCTTAAACTAAAAGCTTTAGGAGATGTGCTAGTCCTGCACCACTAAGAGAACTTGTGCTTGGTCTGCTCTCTTCAAACACTCTAGGCACTAGTTTCAGATGGAATGAGAGATCTTGCCAATTTCAGCAACTTCTAATGTTTGTAAATGGTTGCTAAGGAATGCTAGGTGCAATCATGTTCTTATCCTAAATGTTCTGTCATCTTAGATGGACGATCCAGGGATAGTTAAGGGTCCATTAGCCTGGGGCGAATGGGGAGGTGGTGCCCTATGAAACTTGATGGAGGTCATTTAAGGACAAATGAAAGATAACACTAATTCATAGAGTGGGCAATAAAATGAGGGACCTCATTATCCTAAAAGGTGATACTGCAAGGAAATATAAATGGATATTAAAAGGCTTTGGACAAATTTATGAATGATAGATTCATAAATGGTGCTAGAAAGAAGTGGAATGCAGTCAACCTTTAAGGTAAATGTCAAAGAGGAAAGCCATGCCTTCTTGAACCCTGCTTCTTGGAGTTTTTCTTGACATTAGGACCAAGTGTTCAAGGGAATTATGGTCAGTCAACTCTGAGTTGAGAAAGCACGGTAGTATATTGGAAAGAGATTGGGCTTTGATAAGTGGTAAAAGAGGCGTGAGACTGAGTTGTGAGTATGTGCACACACCAACAGTCAAGCATCTGGAAAAAGTTGGAATAAAATAGAGTATGTATGACTTTGACTATTGGAGAGGCTGTTTCTAAACTTTGTACCAATCCTGGTGCATCGTGTGCACTAAAACTTGTGACTATTTCACTTGGCCTATTGTACTTAACATAATGTCTTCAAGTTCATATGAGTTGTCACCAGGGCTAGGATTTCCTTCTTTTTAAATATCAGAATAGTATTCTATTTCTGTATATGTGCAATTTTCTTATCCATTCACCCATGCATGAGCACTTCAGTTGATTTCATGAGTAGTGTTATGAGTAGTGTTGCAATAAACATGGGAGTCCTAATGTGTCTTCCTCATGCTGTTTTCATTTCTTTTGGGTAGATACCTACAGTGAGAGTGTAGGGTCATGTGGTAGCTGTATTTTTAGTTCTCTGAAGTGTCTCTACAAAAGTAACTATCGGAAGTAGAGCATTAGCTCCAGTTAACAACGCTATCTCTCACACACACACACACACACACACACACACACACACACACACACACTTAAAACAACATTTGCATGTGGTTAAAAAGTACAGTGTTATCTGTCAGATGTTTAACTACCATAATGGTCAGTAAATCCATGGCAATGGAAATTACACTCTTTACTACTTTCCAACATGGTTATCTGTGCTGGGCAAATGGTTTTATGACATCACGAAATACTCCAATCTATGAAACTAGATTTTAGAACATTATTATCCATGAAGTCTTAGTGACCTGACATTACTTTGCAGAGATTTCTTCCAAGAGGAATGTTATGTATTGTGACTACTTGATGTAATTGCTGAAAGTGGGGGAGGTATTTTGTGCTGACACTCCAGCCACCCCCAGCCTCTGCCAACACTTAGCATCTTAGTAAATTTCTTTTATAGGAGGCAAGATTTGCAACAGCCCTGGTAGCTTTCTAATCTCCTCTTGTGTGGGAGTCCAGGGAAGAGGACATAGCCAGAACCCTCCTGGTAAACTCCAATTCCCCAACAGTCCCAGAGTTAGAAGAATTAACAACAAGCAAACAACAAAGCAAGAACCTTGAGAAAAGGAGGCTGAGTCCAGGTGAGACTCTTGCTACTCTGAGCAACAGCAGCCAAAAGACAAATACTGCAGCAGCAGAAATGAGTGCAGAAGAACCCATAACCAGAGCTCGCCTGAACCTTTATTTGCTTCCAAACCTTCACACCCATAATCCTAACATGCATAAAACAGGGCTGATCTACAGTAATCCCTGTATTTGCAGATTATATAGGGCAGGGCAGACATCCTCAAATCCCAGTAAGTCCCAGTAAAATTTTTTTAATTGAAATCTTTATTGGTACATTACATATACACATCATGGTTGCACTCAGCAATGAGAATTTGTACCAGTATATGACTCAACTTAATTCTCATTTTTTTCTCATAGTCCTACCCACCCTGCCACCCCACACCCTATATACATAAACTTTGTTTCCTTTCTTTTTTGTTATAATATCATTGTTTTTCTAACTTCACCCCATTTTACTTTGAGTATTTTCTATTTCACAATATATTGCATCTTTTCTCTGGTATGAGAAAATAAAGATGTAAATGAGTCCCAGTAAATCTTAAGGCCAGTAACCCTAGTTCAGTAATCCTTGTAGTTTAAGGTCATACAAGGTGAGGCAGATGTCTGCAATAATCCCAGTAGTTGATCCACAGGGCAGACATCCTCCAATCCAAGTAAATAAATCCCAGTATGTCTTAAGTCCAAGTTGTCCTCAGTTCCCGACACTATTGGGGAAAAATGATAGATTTAATGAGACCTTTCCATTAGCATTATTGCCACTAGCACCCTCCCTAAGAATCTGAACCTTTGGAAAATTGCAAAAATAAAATACATGTCTTTGTATTGCCAAGAATGGTGAGATTTAGAGATAGATGACACTTTTCTTTAGGGCCTTTTACTTGGATGACCAAGAAACAAAATGATTAGGATAGAATTCTCTAGAACAGAGATAGCCAAGAATAATAATATTTGGCTTTCAATTTTTAAAAAAAAATCTTTATTGGTACATTATATATACATGTCATGATTGCACTCAGCAATGAGAATTTGTACCAGTGTATGACACAACTTAGTTCTCATTTTTTCCCATACCCCTACCCACCCTACCACCCCACCCCTATATACATAAACTGTTTCCTTTCTTTTTTGTTATAATCTCATTTTCCCCCCTTCACCCCATTTCGCTTTGAGCATTTTCTATTTCACAATATATAACATACATTCTAGAACTCATTTACATTTTTATTTTCTCATACCAGAGAAAAGATGCGATATTTACACATCTGTGACCTATTTATTTCACTTATGAAGATGTCCTTAAGGTATGTTCATTTAAGTATAAATGATTCCAACATTATTTTTTATGGTGAAGCAATACTCCATTCTGTAAAAGAGCCACAGCTTTTTTATCCAGTTTCCATTAAATGGACATTTTGGTTGTTTCCAAGACTTAGCAATCACAAACTGAGCTGCTATAAACATGGGTGCACACATGTCACTCTCACATGACTTTTTTAATTCTTTTGTGTATATACCTAGCAGAGCAATGGCCAGGTCAAATGGGGCCTCCAGTCCTAGCTTTTTGATGAATCTCCACAGTTGGTCCAACAGTGGAGAAGGGTTCCTTCTTCTCTGCAGCCTCACCAACATTTGTTTCTGGCTGATTCTGAGATAGCAGCCATTCTTTGTGGAGTGAGATGAAATCTTAATGTTGTTTTCATTTACATCTCTCGAATGACTAGTGATGTTGAACATTTCTTCATATGTTTCTTAGCTGCTTTTAATTCTTCCTCTGAAAAGTGTCTGTTCATTTCAGATGCCCATTTTTGAACTGGGTCTTTAAATTTGGGTGGATTTATTTTTTTTAAGCCCTTTATATATTCTAGATACTAGCCCTTTGTCTGAGAAATGGCTGGTAAAGAGTCTTTCCCATATTGTTAGTTGCCTTTTCGCTTTGCTGGTGGTTTCTTTTGTTGTGGAAAAATCCTCTCAATAGAATGAGATCCCATTTATTGATTTCTTCTACCAGTTCTCCTGCTATGGAGGATTTGTTCATGAAATCTTTCTCTAAACCAATGTCTTCAAGAGTTTTTCCTAACCTGTTTTGTAGCAGATTTAGTGTGTCTGTTTTAATATTTAGGTCCCTGATCCACTTTGATTTTATTTTGGTACATGGTGAAAGAGCTAGGTCTAGCTTTAGACTTTGGCAAGTTAAAGAAGTTTTTCCAGCACCATTTGTTAAATAGGCTATCCTTCCTCCACTGAGGGTATTTGTCTCATCTGTCAAAAATGAGATAGTGTGTCTGGAGTTCTTTCTGGATCTTCTGATCTATTCTACTGGTCCTTGGGTCTGTTGCTTTGCAAGTATAAAAACCACCATGTGGTTTTTATCATAGTGGCTTTGTAGCACATTTTCAAGTCGGAGATCGTAATATCCGCCATCATGTCCTTACTGCTTAGAATTGCTTTTGCTATTCTAGGTCTTTTGTGATTCCAGATGAATTACTGAATTATTTTCCCTATATCTATGAAATATACCATTGGGAGTTCAGTTGGGATTGTGTTGAATCTATAAAATAGTTGTGGGAGTATAGCCATTTTGACGATATTGATTCTTCCAACCCAGGAACCAGGGATGTCTTTCCATTTTCTGGTATCTTCTTCTATTTCCTTTTTCAGAGTGCTGTAATTTTCAGAGTAGAGGTCTTTCACCTCTTTTGTTAGATTAATTCCTAGATATTTCATTTTTTTGGCTGCTACTGTGAAGGAGATTGATTCCCCAATTTCTTGCTCAGTGAATCTGTTGTTTGTGTATATAAAGGCTAATGATTTTTGGCTTTCAATTTTAAGTTGCTCTTATGTGGTGTTACAGCATTCTTTTCTACACTAACTAAACTGTAAGTTATCATACACACACACACACAAACACACACACACACATACACACACACACATACACACAGAGAATAGCTTTGTAACAGTGGTAATTTTGGAAGAGGCAAGAAAGATAGAAAAAGAGATGTGTGGGTAAAGTGGTTCGATGAGAATGATCAAGGAAGTAAACTTCATCAGACACTTCCAAAGATTTTGGGATCAAACTAGTTTCTCATTTAGAGAGCTACACTGAATCATTTTCATCAGGAGATTTACAGGGAAAGATGGTCCCATATAAGGGAAATTATGGGCCAATCAGATAACTCAGATATTACCAATTGATGTTCATTTAAATAAATTTGAATTTAAGATCTCAAAGATGATTATCAATATTATTTTCATCAGTGTCATATGGAAACTTGGATCAAAGCAAATAAAATTAGTAAGATTTATGCTTGACTCTATGTGTAGTGAATAAACCTCCATAAAATGCTTTCACCTCTGTGGTTCTTTGACTCTTTCAACTACTCTCTGACACAGTTTAGCAAATTATGGAAATTTTATTTTTCACCAAGTTTAGGTACCCGGAAATCCCATCTTTCAAGGAGTTACACTTTGCTGTTTGCAGGTAATGTCTTAGGTATTTGTTTAGGGTTAAGTACTTGATTTGCAGAGTTGGTTAGAAAAACCACATAAAATGAATATTAGTTTTATTTTCACTTATGAACTCTGATATTCAGCATTAATATAGAAAATGTAGAGGGGACATTTACTGAGCCGAATGCACAAGTCTCTAGTATCTTGGACACACAGAACAATATGTAAAGTAATAGCAAAAACAAACAGCTTAGGAAAAGCAAAGCAAGGTATCTTTGTAATTCCTAGAAAGGCCTTGACGACTCATAAACCCATTGGCAAATAGATCCATGCTCTTTCAGGAAGATGCTTCATTTTTAAATGGGAACTAAAAACTCAGGATAAGATAAAGGGTCAACAACGCACACACACAAAAGATGGGCATTACTCAGAACACATAATGCCATGGTAAATGATGGTCCTGACATTTTAGTTAGAGATATTTAATTTTAATTTCCTTGGCACCTGTGCTGGTTTTCTAAGGACAAGGCACACCAGTAATCGTCTGGGGATATTTTGGGTTTTATATATCCTCATGCACAATAGTCTCTATAAAATGTAGAGAAAGTTTCTCTGTTAGCTTTGTACTTTATCCCAACTAGACAGAACCAAATGTTATCTATCAGGAGAAAGTGAAAGCATCTCATCGAGGCTCTGCTGTATACTGGCTGCGCAACCTTGAACAAATTGCTTGTGTTCATCCATTCACTTAGTCTGTCAATCAGTAGATAGTAATTGATTTTGTATTGCAAGTAAAGCAGCACATTTGCCACAGTGGTCAGTATGAGCCTAGAAGACAGAATCTGCACTCAAGTAGATAACCAGTCATTGAACCTGAACTCAAACCTAAGATGAAGAAAAGGGCTTAGAACAGAGCCTGGCATTCAATAGTCCCTCCAGGAAATAAACCTAATGAGTGAAAGAAAGGCAAGAACATCCACAAGAAAAAATAAAAATATACACATATACTCCTTCAATATATTGAGAAAACATACCTACTTAGACTGTTTTTTTTTGTAGGTGGGAGCCAATAATAGATGAGTTTATACTATATATACTGTTCACAAATATTTTTCTTCTCAGTAGTATTTGTATTGAGCATTATGTAAAGCTAAATTCATGTTTCCTATTTTCTCATAATCTAAACATATTCATTTTTTGAAACCATCCTGTAATAAGCAGAATCTTGGTAAACAAACATCCCTTTCTTGTTTCATTTTCTGTCAGAAGTTTGACAACTTCCTGAGTCAGTTTTCACACATTTGTGTATCTGTATTTTATTTTATTATACAGGAAATTAATTTTGTTTGTTGTACATTGACAGGGTATATATCATGTATTTATATATGTAGATATGTACATAAAGTATATTCTTAAAGTGTTATATGATGGACACTATTCGAATCAATAGAACTGGGGTAGTGCATTTTGCATACTCTGTGTTGGTGTTGAATACACATTTATTCTGCCATTTTCCTACAGATAAAAAGCCAAAATATTTCCAGTATTTTACAAAAACAGCTTAAAATCAGTGGTCCACTAAATATGCCTTTACTTTATCTTTAAGGACTAATATTACTATGAGACAAAAATCTCAGGAAAATTATTAGTGATATTAGAGAGATTTTTTTTTTTAAGGTTTTTTTTGAGATAGGGTCTGGCTCTGTGGTTCAGGCTGGCCCTGAGCTCAGCCTCAAACTCACATCACAGCAATACTCCTGCCTCTGCCTCCTGAGTGCTGGGATTACAGGCGTGAGCCTCCACGCCGGCACTGTGGTATGTGGTACTGATTGCTGCTGGGGTGAGTCTCCACGCCCAGTATGGTATGTGGCTACCAGGGATCGAACCCGGGTCCTTGCGCTTGCAAGACAGGTGCAGGAACCACTGAGCTAACTCCCCGGCCCTACAGAGACTGTTTTAAAAATAGATATTGCCAGATGGCTTTCCAAAAAAGTTTATCAGTACACATTTAACTAGAAATATATAAAAGGGCAGTTTCCCCCCATGTCTACAGCAGCGCCATGCACTAACCAGTGTGAACTTTTCAGGGAATCTCTTGTGCCTCATCCTGGATTCACATCCCATCCATCCACAGGTTCATTGTAACATGAATTCAGGTTTCTTCCTCACTATCATTCTGTCCCGAAGAAACCCCTCCTTTTAGGTGAAGTAGATGCGTTATTTCCAAGCTTATCATTCTTTTTTATTCTTCAACCTTTGGTCAAGTCTAATTTCCACCAGTATTTGGACTCTTCTACACGGTGCTACCCAGCTCTGTTTGTTAAATTTATCTGTGCATTTCAAGCTCTGTGTTATTCAGTACTGAAACCCTGAACTATGTGTTCCTGTCCACTTTTTAATTATCATATTTTATTCATACCCATTTTGTTGCACTCTTATGTCGTGAACTGGTGTGCATACAGTGCTACCTGCCCATATTGTATGGTGACATGGCTGATGACAGAGGAACTTTTTTTATTAGGATTTTTATATTGATGCTTAATTATTTAAATCAAATTGAATTAAGGGATCAATGAAAAAGGTCATAGTTTACTAGGTGAATGCAAAGAAAGAGGAAAGGAAACATTCAAAAGTAATGAGTTTCTTCACATCTGAGCTACTAAGAGTATGGAAACTTCTATAAAAAAGGAAGAACAAAGAAGATAAGAGCTTGGAGTCTGAGATAATATCATTGGATAGCTTCCACCACTGGGACATCCAAGGACATGCACAGCAGGAGATGGCTTCATCAAAGGCTGTCTTTGGAGAAAGTTAGCATATGGGACACAGATATAGACTTTCCTCAATTTATTCCATATGCTCTTATTTTAATGTTATAGTGAGTAGCATGTGGACAATAAATGGGGCAAATGATTATTTTCTATGTGAGAGCAGTACTCAAAGCGGAACTCATGTCAAAAAACTGGCCAAAAGTTTTCAAACTCCTCTTTGGAATCACAGCAGTCAGTGTCTTAAGTGAAAGAGCTGGTAATGGTTACACTTCTGGTGCATGTGTGTGTGTGTGTGCATATGTGTACGTGTGCATATGTGTGTGAATCTTCTGTAGATATGATCAACATTTGAAGCTACACACCTAAAAGACACTTTAGTTTTCAAACTATTGAAATCTTTCCCTACTGAATGCTGTGTCATTCATACCCCATGTTCTATGAATATCTTCTAGCCACCAGTCTCATGGCCATAACCCTTCCTTAGATGGCAACCCAGTGTTAACACTTCAGCAGGTAAAGGTCCTCCAAGACATATTTTGGCCCTGCACCTGCGTAGGTCTGTGTGCTCACAGGTCTTCATCCCCAGATGCTTAAGTACTAGTTTGTGAAATTCTGATAAAACAAAGCCCAGGCTCTTCCTTCCTTACTTAGAGAAGAAATATTCACACAACTGAAGCTCACACATTCTCTATCCATATACCACCACTCAATCTTGATAAGTGGATAATGCCTTAAATAGAGCTACAGAAATGAGCAGTGTTGGAGAATAAGAGACTCACTGTGTATATCCTGAATAATTTTTGTCTCAAAAAACAAAACAAAACAAAACAAAACAAAACACCACACACACATGCAAACCCCATTTGTTTCATTTTTTGCACTTTGAAGGACTAAGGGTAGCTTCATAGATGAAGAAGCAAGCCCATTTGTGAATTTAAATCTGATTTGTCTGGATAGTTTTTGTTCTTTTGTTTGTTTTAACCAAAGAAAACACTAAGGGAGGCTCTTTGTAACGTGCTGGGCTCAATGTTATTTAACCCATCTATTCTTTGTAATAAAAAAGCTGGAGAAATAAAAAACTATTGATCTTTATTTATTGACTTGCTTGTGAGTATAGTTAAAGTTGACACAGATCAATCACAATAAAGTTAAATGAATAATATAGTATAACACGACCTGGGATTTCAAGTGGAGTTTTAATTATGAGAATGTTAACATTTTCCTGTATGCAGATCAGGTAGAAATGGAATTTTTCATCTAACTAAGGTCTCCGTGAGGACTTTGGTCTCATTCTACTAGTGTTCTGAAGTGAACTCACTAAGTGCATGGATCCTCTTGGAAGTTTCCCCCCGTGACTTCAGTCCTGATGCCTTCTGATATTTGCTATGTGTCCTAGTACACTGGAATTTAAATAGGTATAGCTCCATATGGGAAGAATCATGTACCTGTTATTTTGGGTGCATGAAATATTATTATTTATATCTTTTGTATCTGGAGTTAGTCCACAATATCTCATAAAGTCAATAATATTAAAAGAATTTGAGAAAAATGGATGATCCTGTTTTGTGTTATATTTTTATGAGATTGAAAAATGCTAAAAATATTTTTGAAGGTGCTTGAAAACATATCCTCTGTCTAATGTATGGGATTTTCTCTTCCTCACCCCCTCTACAAAAAAGCCGCGCTGACAGGAAGTGTCTGTGCTCTTATGTAAAGGTGAAAGAAAGAAGACTATTTCTGAAGGAATAAATATTTCTTTGATTCTTTTTTCTTTTCAATTGGTTGCCATTAATTTTAAACTTCCCTGGCATTTTCCAGGCAATAAGAAGAGGGAAAGGAGGAGCCTATGAATGAAACCTTTCTGCAAAGTGTTCATAACTGGTTGTCCATTTTAAAATATAACCTTCCCACATACAAAGAGATCACCACCATCTTTCACATTCAAAGTCAATTGACAGTCCAAATGCAGGAAATAAGAGTCATAGCAATTTCTGTAATGGTGTAGTAAATGTGATTCTCACTATTCCTAAAGGTACATGAAAATAAAAAGTTTTTTTTTTTTTCAGAATCTCAGTTTAGAATTCACATCAATATCACCACTAAATAAAAGTCCCAAACTTTTTTGAGAAACTGAGATATCTAGGAGAGTTAATTCATTTTTTAATGATTGGTGGCTTCAGGCTATTCCCACTGCATAAGGAAAAAATAGGACAATAGAAGTAATTGGGAGCAAAAGTAAGACTAAAACCTAAAAAAGAAGATATTAAATTATGTAGCTGTATGTCTAGCACCCAGGGTAAGTTTCGATAAGGTATAAGCTTGAAAGGCCTTGGGCAGCCCTGGCCCCGTGGCCTTGCCAGTTACAGCACACATTGTTTCTTTCTCAGGCTGACTTCATTTCCTTACTGCAGCTTTCTTCGGGAGTCACTCCATGTTACTCTCATTTCAACATCCTTGGATTTCCACTATACCCTTAGTTCCACTCTCACAGCTTCATGCTTGTTCTCTGATGCACACAATGCCTACTTTCCCAGACTTTTTTTGCTGCTGTTGTTGTTTTGGTCTATGTAAGAATCACTATGACCCTAAGAAACAAGCTCTGCAGTTTGCATGCCTGAGAAACAGCACCACATGGATGTCAATCCCTTCCACCAGCTCAAGTAATAGCCTGAGCCATGGTTGCCAAAGCGCCTGAGAGCCAGCAGTGCTTCCTTAGGTGGCTCTTAATGAGCAGGTTTCCCTGAGGTTTTCTTCTCAAAGTAGTCTTCTAAATGTGTCCATACTTTTTCCAGCTTTCACATTTCAGTGAATGGGGTCTGACCATTTCCTAAGCTGCCCTTTAGACATCTTTTCCGTTACCCTAATTCAAAGTATTTGCTTCTTTTTAATTAATATTTTCAACAACCACTGTAGATTTGGCTAAAAGCATCCAGGAATATCCATGGCACACCATAAACATGGGGCTGCTTTGAAAATTTTGTTCATCATTTTAATTAGTTTACCATTTTTAAATTCAACCTTACACAAATAGGAAAGTCTTAGCACATGAAGAAAATGCTGACAAATTCTTTGCCAGGACGAAGAAGACTGGCCCATGGTTCAGCTGCCAGGAGAATACTGTTAACCAACCAAAATTTCCTGATCTTAGCCTTTACTGTCCACATTTCTATCAGCATGCTGGTCTTCTGAGTTCTGGTCGGCATCAAACATCAAATGCTAATAACATTATTCTAGGGCTTCTCCAGACTTCATCCTCAAACTTATCCAAGTTCCTCCTAAAACCTTCCAATGGCTTCTAAACCACATGCTCAGTCACAGCAATAACCCACTGTCAGTACGAATTTTATGTATTAGGTATTTTCCCATTGTGGGAACAAATACATGACAATTCTAACCTAAATTGACTCTTATTTTGGCTCAGTTTGTTGGTTTGATAGCTGACCAGTGACAAGGCAAAAGCAGTATGGCAGACAGACCTGACAGAGAAAAGCTGCTCAGATAATAGTGTTCAAGAGACAGAGACAAGAGGGGAGTTGAAAACAAAGTATACCCTTCCTGAGCAGGTTCCTAATAAATTCCCTCTTTCAACCAGGCCCTACGTCCCAATAGCACATTCAGGTGTGAACCCCCGGAAAATTCATTCTTGAGTAGTTTAACTCACTGATAAGCATAAAACCTTATAATCCAGTCATCTTTCAAAAGTCTCATTCCTCAAAACAAAATTTTGGAAGATATTTTAGATTTTTACCACATCTCCTTCATTGTCACCCACTAAAGTACTTATTGTGATTCTTATAGAATTTTTCCTAACTATGTTAGGAAATTAGGCATTATAGAGAAAGAAATATTTGAAGACAGAAGAGTGGTCTTTAGGAATCATCAGACTGTAATGAAATTATTTTGAAAAGTATACAATAATAATTTATTTATTTGGATAGAATAAAGCAACTCTAGATGATATCACCTTCCATTCCCTGGAAGGCACTGCAGCAGTGTTAGAGACAGCTGGCAAAGCAGCCTACTATTCTATTGGGGTTCCTTTTGCTATTACAAATATATTATCTTCTGGCCTCAGAGTATCCCATATCTGATTCCTGGGTGCCGGGGCTCCTTCACTCAGAACTTGGGAGGCCACCATTACATCCTTATAGACAATGGATGTTGTTTTGCCTGACTGATTCTCATGAAAAATTTCCTTATATGTCATGGTATTGTGCAAGTGCAGTGGAACCTCAAATATCCAGGCTCAGATGCTCTGGTTTCTCTTTAAGGTAGCATCTCTCTCCATTTTGATTGCCTAAAGATCAAAGTGCCAAAAATACACTTAAAGAAGCAGATCCTTCAAATATACATAAGATCTAGCTACTCCACTAAGATTTCATCTCACTCCAGATAGAGTGACTGCCATTTCAGAATTAGCCAGCAGCAAATGTTGGCGAGGCTGCAGAAAAGAAGGAACCCTTCTTCACTGTTGGGGGACTGTAGACTCATACAACCCCTGTGGAGATCAGTTTGGAGATTACTCAAAAAGCTAAGATTGGAGGTCCCATTTGAGCCAGCCATTGCCCTGCTAGGTATATACACACAAGAATTAAAAGACTCATATCACAGTGACATATGTACACCCATGTTTATAGCAGCCCAATTTGTGATTGCTACATCTTGGAAACAACCCAAGTGTCCATCAACTGGAGACTGGATAAAAAATCTGTGGTTCTTCTACAGAATTGAGTATTACTCTGCCATAAAAATGATAAGTTTGAATCATTTATACTTAAATGGACATATCTTGAGGATATCCTCATAAGTGAAATAAATAGGGCACAGATAGGTACATATTGCATCTTTTCTGTGGTATGAGAAAATGAAGATGTAAATGAGTCCTAGAATTGTATGTTATATATTGTGAAATAGAAAATACTCAAAGTAAAATAGGGTGAAGGGGGAAAAATAATGAGATTATAACAAAAAAGAAAGGAAAGAAATTTTATGTATATAGGGGGGTGGTAGGGTGGGTAGGGCTATAGGAAAAAATGAGAATTAAGTTGTGTCTTATACTGGTACAAATCCCCATTATGGAGTGCAATCATGATGCATATATGTAATGTACCAATAAAGATTAAAAAAAAAAAGATCTAGCTACTCATTTTCATTTCATGTGTTCTAGTTGAAGTTGGATAGATGAGTGTTATTTCAGAAGGAAATAAGAAATGACTATGACTCTTCAGCTTTGCAAACTCAGCTGTTTAGCAATAGCTTCAGCCACCATTAGGGCTTAGGTTTCCCTGGACTCTCCTGTCATTTGGTTAAGGCACACACTAGATTTGCTTGTTCACGTTCTTCATTCCCACTGTCTGACCAACACTTCTCACTACCCCTCTCTCTCTTCTTATTTCACTCTTCTGGACCATGTAACATTTGCTCTGCATATCTGTTTTGCGAGCATTTATTAGTCACCTGTGAGGCAAGGTCTCATGCTCTGAAAGTGCAGAGAGCTACAGAAGACACGTGCTTAGCATGGAATTCCCTGAGTGCTTGGAGGACCCAAAATCCACTGGACTTGAGAACAGACACTTACCAGCTAAAGGTGATCCAGCCTTCAGGTGAACCTTGAGACAGAGAACTGGTTAATGCCAGGGTCTGGTGGTTTGCTGGCCACTAGATTGCTCCTGCAGGTCAGGATCACATGGTAGGCTATGCTACATCTCTCTAATAGGTATACTGTCCCTCGCCTGCATTGCAGTGAGTCTCCTTCTGTGTTAATGTACAAAAGAAACACACCTAATGGTTTCCACTTCTCTTGTATCTTAGTTTTTGTAATAAAACTGGCAATGCCATTCAGTATGCCCCCATCTCAACAGAAAGGGACAAGCCTAACTTCAACTCATGAGGCCACCTTTTGCAGATCCTCTGGTGGAAACCTGGATCTTCTTGCTTCTATTTTGCTGTCAGTCACTTTTTCCTCCTAACACAAGGTTTTTCATCATGTACGAATCCGGTCTAGAGATCCTAGCCCATGTGTTATCCAACTAAGTTTGTCTCCCCCATCTGCCTGTTGGGAATGGAGAGCTACTGTCCTTCTCTTCTTATCTTAGTAGAATGAAGAATGACTCTATCACTCCTAAGGATAACCTACCTTTTCTCTGGACACTCATCTTCATTTCCCTTTCATGCCATATCAGGGCAACAAACAGTTATGAGAAAAACTCACCCCTAGAACAGCATCTCCTGAAAGTAACACCCCCAAAATTATAGACCATGAATTGTTTTTGTTAAGCTGAATTATGCAAATAAAGTATCAACTATAGTTTCAGTTACTGGAAATATTTGGGGAATTTCTCAGTTCATGTAGAAATTACAGGATTTTCTGGAACTCTTTTGCTTATTAGTTATTTCTTTTTAGATTCATTTTTAAAATTTGGTACACATGTGCCAGTATTTGCTATTTAGTTACCAAATGTTGATGAATAGTGTATTAATTAAGACTAGGTTCAACTACTCACAATAGGAAATAAGAGACAGTGTCAGGAAAAGATATATAATTATTTATTATAAGGAACTCTGAAGAAATGTAAATCCAGAGCAGCTCTGCTTCACCCAGGTCCTTCTAGCTAGTTACTCCAACACCCATGTACCACAGTTCTCAACCTTAAACTCTCCTGTAACATTGATAATAATAGACTGTGAGATAGAAGAAGGGTGAAATGGAAAACAAAAGATATTTCTCTCACTCCCCTTCCTCTCCTGGAAGTCATCCCCAACCGCTAGGATGCGAGGAGTCTGTGAAACATAATCTTAATTTTGTGAAGTACTGGTGGAACATTACATTAACATAGAAAATGGTACAACACAAATTGGGGTGCTCCAGCATCTTTTTCACGAGCCATTTCCTTGATAACATACATAAACACAGCCGAGGCAATGTAAGGCATTCTCACTCTTTGTTTCTTCATGGAATAGTTGGGAAATAATCTGGAGCCACCAAGCTTTCCAGGAATTAGTTATATAAAGTGCAAAGTAAGTCAGCATTTTCTTTGTCCTGTGACAATGTAACAATGCTAAAATTTATCAAGAGGAAATGATAAATCAAAAGAACACTGCAAGCTGTTTAGTATTACTCAACAATGAATTTTATTTTACTGGAGTTATGTTCTATACCCCACTTGTTGATAAAATGTTAGACTATATGAGAATGTCTTGTTTTATATAACTTTAAATACAAACTATTACACAGTTCTTTAGTACTTCCATATCTTGATCATTAGTATTTGGGGTTTTATAAATGATCTCTCTTCGCTCTGTCTCCCTCCCTCACTCTGTCTCTATCTTTCTGTCTCTCCATCTCTCCCTCCTTCCCTCTGTTTATCTCTCTGATAATCTCACTCTGTGTCTATTCACTCCTTCTCTCTCTCCCCCTCTTGCTCATTCTCTTTCTCCCTTCCTCCCTCTCTTTCCCTCTCTCTGTCTGTCTCTATCTCTGTCTCTCCATGTCTCTCCTTGTCACCCTCTCTGTCTTTATCTGTGTCTCTATCACTCTCTGTCTCTCCCTGTCTCTCTCTTTCTCCTCTCTCTGTCTCTCTCTATCTCTGTCAGTCTGTTTCTCTCTCTCCCACCTCTCTGTCTCTCTCTCTGCTTCTCTCTCTCTGTTTCTCCCCCCCCCCTTTCTCTGGTAGTTCCATTTTGACCTGGAGAAAGACAATCTGTGTTGTTCTTCCTTATGCAACACTGTTCAAACAATCAGCACCATGGACAGCATCGTGCAGTTCCAGCTCCTCCCCTTGGTAACTTCACACTCTCACCACAGCTTTCTGTCCTTAAGGACTGTGCCAACCATGACATAGTAGAGATTCAAAAGAGAGAGTTAGAAAGGGAGAAGTCTAAAAAGAACTGTCAAGGTGGCCTACATAGCTCCTTACTACCCACAACTTTCCTCACCACCCCTGCTTTGCCAATCAGAGAAATTTCTCTCCTCAACCATCTCTCATTTCATACTTTCCATCTTCTGCCTCTATTATTAGACCATGTAAAATATGTTCCAAACAAGACAGTTTCTCATAATTTTTCAGGCTAAATTTCTTCAACATTTGGCTTCTTATTAGTTTTAACTTTGTTTTCAATTCATGTGAATGCATGAGGCATAATTCAAATTACTTGATATATTGCCAGGATTAATTAAGAGGAAAGCCTAGACTCCTGAGTCACTGGGTCCTGTTTGTTGTTACTCAACTCGAATGCAGCTTGTTCTAATGGTTCTGATTCATTCCTTCTTTTCACACTTAATTTTTTACATAGTGACATGATATGTATGTCCTTATTTTGTACAAAATTAATTTAAATCCAAAAGAAGTTATGTAATGAGCTCAAATACATGGAAGATTAGTGGGAGATTTGGGCATTAATTTATCATTTTTTGACCCGAAACTCACCAGTACTCTGATCTATTCTAACACATCTCTTCAAGACGTGAATATTTACCAAATACAAGATGGCTAAAAAAAAATTAGTTTATTATCCCCCTGAAAAATATAGTACTTCTCAGAAAGACTTCTTTAACACATGAAAACTCTCACTCTGTAATTCTGACTCTTCTATTTTGTTCCTGTTTTACTGAAGTAGAACTTATTATTTATACTTGACAGTATTTGTACATTTTATATATACATT
Source organism: Petromus typicus (assembly GCA_004026965.1). NCBI lineage: Eukaryota > Metazoa > Chordata > Mammalia > Rodentia > Petromuridae > Petromus > Petromus typicus. Next base: position 31,337 of record PVIR01003748.1, on the reverse strand, counting down.
GTGATCACATTTAACTTTGAGAGTTTGTACCAGTACATTACACACCTGAATCTCCTTTTTACCCATTCCCCTGCCCTTCCTACAACAACCCCACCCTTTTTATACATAAGAAACTTGATTTTATTGGTACATTGTATATATACATTATGATCACATTTAGCTTTGAAAGTTTGTATCAGTACATGCCACACCTTGATTCTCATTTTTCAAATTCTCCTACCCTCCTTACAACACCCCCACCCTTTATATACATAAGATTTGCTTCCTTTATTTTACTATCAATTTTTTTCTTTCCCTTCTTTTCTTTTCTTTATCCCACTTTTTCTTTTTTTTTGTTCTGAACATTTTCTTCCTATTTCATAAACCTATCATACATTTTGGGAGTCATTTACACCTTCAGCTTCCCATGCCAAAGAAATAATATTGTACGTATAGATCTTTGTCCTATTTATTTAACTTATTAGTATGTCCTCAAGGTACATCCCTTTAAGTATAAATGACTCAAATTTACCATTCTTAATGGCTGAGTAGTACTCCATTTTATAGGGAAAAAAGAGAGATCACATCTCTTTATCCAGTGTCTTGTTAATGGGCATTTAGAACTTTTGAACATACAATTTATATTTTGAATAAGCAACCTATTCTATCCACTTGGGCTTAGCATCTGGTTACTGATGAACACAAACTAAAAAATCCATAAAAATAACATCTCTCATTAAACTCTCCTGAGCCAGAACCCAGTTTTTAAAAGTCTTGCCTCTGTACTCTTTTGTTAGATACTTGTCTTGGCCATTGGTGCTGTGTAATGATGTGTGACTATATCTTTACCCTCTACTATAAAACTGATCTAATAGAGATTTGTATGTTTCTCATCTTGGAAAATTCCCAAATGGGAGAATGACAAGACTCCAGGGCAGGCACGTTTTCAAGAATAAAATTCAAGAACATTTAAAATACAGCACAGTCATTTTCCCCTTTTTAAATTCCACACAGTGTCCTAGGCCTGGTATGTTTTCTTCTTTGATCATTTTAAAAAGTTGATTTCACTGGTACATTTTATATACACATTATGATCACAATTGACATTGAGAATTTGTACCAGTACCTGATCATTTTTGATGTCTTTCTCCTCTCTCACCAAGGGGCATTATCTGACTATGTCCATTCTTACTTTCTAAGAATGCAGTGTTGTCATGTAGGAGTTTTGCCTCACACTGGGGAGATATTAGTTGATAAGATTCACCTTGTTCAGAGTTATTGCTTTAGCATATTTTATGCTAAAAATATTTTTTTACCATCTGCTAAGATTAGCACTCTAGTGGTATAATAAATTTACTCACCGTGTTTCTGTAATGTAGTTTGGAACCAACTTTGTACTTTATTCAGCCTAATTGAAAATAGGATAAGATAAATGATGCACTTTGGATTTCTCTCAGACATACCATTGTTCATTACTTCAACAGAGAATGAGCACATCTGATTGTGATTCTAGTGGTTCAGTAAAATAAGGTTCCCATGGCAAAAAAAAAAAAAAAAAAAAAAAAATTCAGCACTACCTGCTTTCATCATTCTGTAAAGTCTTGTAAAATATTTAATATTGTTGTGCCCTCAAATGAAATCGTGTTTTTCATTTAAATACAAAACTGGTGGCCATCTTTTTTTCAAGCATTTATAAAAAAGAAATACATTTCAGTGGAAATGTAGGGCTTGATATTCATTTACATTTGAGACTTAAACTGAAGGCCAAATTTAGAATTTGATGTATTTTTGGCTTATTGGGAAATTTCGATTTTGTTCTCTTATGCAATGTTCTACTTGACTTTGAGTTGTTTTAACTATGTTGAAAGTGAAAGGAGAATTAAGACATTTATTGTGTGCTAGATTACTATAGATCCATATCCTTCCCTGGTTTCATCTAACTTTAATCTTGGGTGTGACCGTGAAACACAATTGGCCAAGAAGAAACCATTAAATATGCAAGCATAAACTTTAGAAGTGTATGCACAGGAGGAATTGGAATAAATTACCCACATTAGGAATCTCTGATGAGCCTATTGGAGGTGGGTGACACTACTTCCAGATAGTATCAACAGCTGAACAAGTGAATGAGTCCAGTTTAGATTCCCCTGGTCCTCAACAAGCCACCAGGCGACTTTTGCTATCGGGGGTCTCTGGTAAGACTAGCAGAAGAATTTGCCAGCTGAGCTAAGAATAAGTTGTCTACTTTTAGAATGATGAATGGGCACTGTTATTCTTCTGTACATATTTCTTTATGCATACACTATTTTATTTTAAGCTATATATTTTTGATTATTTATTATGCAACAATAAATAACTGATAAAATATATAAAGCCCGTGTTATTTCCAACAAACAGAACTTAAGCCATAGCAAGACTAAAGCTACAACATAGTGTTTCAGTCTGGGAAGAGGGGAGAGTAAGAAATGTACTGGAAGATCAGAATAAGAAAAAATGAGAACCAAAAAAGTGATTTGTTACTATTAAGCATTGTTTTACCTCAGTTTTCTCTGCTGCAAAATGGTGATAAATGTGCTTATTTAATAAGGGTTAACTCTTTAAATGGCTACAGAATCAGAGCTGAAACAGCAAAAGTATGCACTAAATATAAGTTCTTATCATCCTGTTTACATAAAATATTAGCATATGATTGGGGAAATTGAAAACAAATTCTTTGCAGCAATATTAGTGACTTATAAGTCAGACAAGTTAAACAGAGGTAATTATTCTTAAATTCTACCTTAGTTCATGGGTACTGGGCATGTCATGACTCAGTGCACTATCTCCAGATTGCTGACTTGGAGAGTGTTCAAGGTTAGTATTAAATCAAGTTAATATGTAGCTAGAACAGTGTTTTTAGAAGAAGTTGATTATTCCTTGTATTTCTGTTTTGTGTTATCTCTATAATCTAAGATGTCACAAAATAAAATAATATATATTTGAGAAGAAATAACTCTATCGAGGACAATGCCTCACACTTAGCCATCTCCGTAATGTAGACAGAGTAAGAAAGTGGTATGCTATGTGAAACTACTGAAAATGAATCAGATCTAAGTAACTAAGCTTTCTCCTCTTATCATTGACAGTAGGATGACAAGGAAACGGCAGGTGTCAGCACTTGAGAATGGGTCTTGACGGAATCCTGAAAGGGAATTTCCCTTCTCCATGTTTCATCAAAATGTACTTGGTGACCAAAGGTCTAATTTATACCTTGTGACCTCATTTTCAGTCATGTTTGTGGGAGGAAAATGTTGTGATGATCTCTGACCAGAGCCTCGGGCTCTAGTAATGTCATAGTAGCTAGTAGGTGTCTCCCTTTCATCTCACCTTCCTTCTTCCTTTCTTACAAAAATCTTGCTGTTTTGTGCATGTACACAAGGAAGAAAAACTACAGCAGGATAACATCTGTACTGTTTCCAACTCTCTCAGTCAGAAAGTTTCTGAGCCTGTTAGTGAAAGCTACTTCTTTAGCCCTCCTTCCCCTTCTTCTCCTTAGATTTTCAACTGAGAAACCTTTGTAGGAGTAAGATGGTAGACTAAACACTGTCATTTATTTGTAAATACAGCACTTTGAGGTGGTCAAGAGTCTAGCCTTAGAATCTGAAAAACCTAACTTCCAATGCACACATGATATTTTCTAGAAGTCTAACATTGAGTATGCTAATTAGTTTATTTGAGGCTCACTCTCTCATATGGTAAATGAGGTTAATAATTCCTACCTTAAAAGTGGTTTAAAAGATTAAATGATCTCATATATGAAAAATGAATAATATATAAATACTTTATAAAATCCAATAAGGGCATTGTTTAGCACTTCATGTAAAAGAACATCTTGGATTATATCATGCAGTTTTTTTGTAGTCACCCGTTCCTACCCACTATGACCAACTGTTAAAACAGAGTATGGATACTGTTAAAGGCCATATTCATTCATCAGCAGACCTTTCTAGTACTCAAGTGCAAATATACAGACACTGACACTGTCTCAGTTACTTCCTCCTTGCTAGGACAAAATACCCAACCAATACCCATAATTAAAAGGAAGAAAGGTTTATTGTAGTTCACAGTTTTTAGAGCTTTCATTTCTTTGCCAGCTGGCTGTGAAGCAGGGTAGCATGGCAGAGGGGTGTGGCAAAGGAGAAACATTTTGACAGACAAGGCAAAAGGAAGTAGCAACATTGTACCTCCTTTTCCTTTAAATTCATTAAGTCTGCAAGTCTATTGGTTTGTGCCACCCACGCCAAGGAGGCTGCTTCCCATATTCCACTCCCACATCTGTGCTAAGCCAGTCAGCAAACTAATTTTACTGTCACCCACTCTTAGCCCAAATTCACGTACCCTGGATCCACCCACCTCTGGAAAGTCCCACCTATGAGTGCAAGAAAGTTTGGTGGGATATCTAGATACAAGAAATAACAGATACAATCTTCTAACATCTTAATCTCATTCAAAAACTTTTTCTATACTTTCTTTAGTTGACTTCAAATGAAAGGCAGCCAAAGCTGCATTTGGAATCCTGATGATATACTACAGTTACAAAAGATACTAGACTGATTAGTTCAACCTGTACATTTTTCAAACTTGTGCTGTCCAACAGGGCAACCACTGGCCACGTGATTACTTAGCACTTGAAATATGGGTAATCTGTATTAAAAGGTATAATAAGTGTAAAATACAACCTGGCTTGCGAAGTCTACATTTTTGCAAAGTTTTGCAAAACTTTTGCAAAGTTTACATTCTACATTAGAATGTAAAATCTTATATTAATAATTTCATACTGATTACATGTTGAAATGATACTATTTTGGATTTATTATTTAAATGGATTTATTCAATTATGAGATAATACAAATAATTTTGCTTTAAAATATTTTCCAAATGTGACTACTGGAGAATTTATATATGGATTCAAATATGTGGCTCCTATACTTTTACTGAGTAGCATTGCTTCAGACCAAGCAAGCTAGGCATAGGGTTATTCCATGAGCTGCCCAAACTGACACAGCTCTCTTAGGGACAGGCCCTGGGAGTACAGTCCTTCTCCTTTTCTCTTGCTCATTTTTCTTTTCTTTCTTGAGACTGTGGAACTGGATTTGTGCTGATGTCTGGATCCCTGAAAACTAAGGTTCCTTTGGAAAAGCCTGCTAGCACCTCCCCTACAACCAGCTGTGCTGCTGTTTCTTCTTTTTCTTTTTCATTGCATTGCTTTGGAGATTGTGCTGCTGTTATCCATTTCTTGCGTCAGTTACAGAAATTGGTATTGTATCTAAAACAATTGCTGTTATTAACAGGTTAAGCTGCTGGGATGTTAAAATAAAGGCTGCCCAGCTTTAGTGCATTTTGTTGTAATCATCTCCCAGATGCCTTGTCGGAAATCAATTCAAGTTCAAAACTGGCTGGAATTGGGAGGTCAAGGCTTTGGCAGACTAAATATTTTATCTTCTGCTCATGTCTGGAGCTTTTAAAGATGTGGATTGGGGCCTTTTTTCTCATACCCCATCTGGACAAAGATGATTGGCTTTGCCATTTTGCCCAGGTTAGGACAAGGTTAAAATCAATTATAATCAATTATTAAGAGTCTTCTGTGACCACATTGCTTAAAAGGAGATTTTAAGAGTTTCTCATTTCTGAAACATGCATATCTTAGTTGCTGCTGGAGATGTTGTTATTCTAGAATGTCAAATGTAGATGTTATCAGAAGCAGGAGTGAATACACGGAATTTCTACTTAGTATTTCCTTGATACTCATGTTTCAGGACAATGAGAAATGACTAAAAAGGCTGAGATAATCACCACTGCTGTTCCAAGTTGAAAAACATTGTACCTTTTTATATATTACAGAACTAGAGCTATTTATAATTTGATCACACTTTCAAATTATTTACTAGGAATTTACTGAAATGCCTTCTACAGTTTTTAAATGACTGTGGTATAAGTGCTTAATCTAAGCTAGGTTGTAATAATCACAGAATTCTAATTCCAGAGTGGTTTGGAAACAGGTGAGCTTCAGTGTTCCATTGTACAATAAGAAAACTGAAGCTTGAAGAATTTAAATGAGTTCCCTTCATTCTTACAACTCTCTGAAAGGAAAAATATATCACCTAGTTCCTAAAAACATATGTGGCCCTAAACATCCAAATGAGCCTTGTACTTTGTACAATATTTTCATACACTCATAATTTTCTTCACAATGGTTTGAGAAGAAAACCTATTCATACAAAATGAACATCGTTATGAACCTTGGACCAAGCGATGAACTCAATGCACACGATATAATTTTAAAGCATTCTCAGAAGGTCGCTTAGCTTTATCGTTCATCTTGGATTCCATGAATGACAATCCCTTGTATTTTCAGTTTTCATCCAGACACAGTAGCTGAAGGTTCAAAATGCTACGAGAAAAAAACATTCCATAGTATTTATCATCTGTATGGAAGAGAAGCTCTAGCAAATATTACCAGAATTTCTCCACAAATATATCCACCTATCACTATTAAATGGAGAGAGTGGATTGCATACTTAGTCTAGGAGGAGTCTGTTGCTACCAAACTTTATAGTACTATTTTATAATAAGCTTTGTATTCTTATACTGTATTAAAAAGCTAAAAACTCAATATTACTAATTTGAGGAAAAGTGACTCATTGAATTTTAGAGGGTATATTTTTTGGAATTTTGACACTTGCTCCTTTCTCCCTTAGGAAAATGAGATCCTTTATGCTGGTTGGTTACTGCTTTCAAGCTCAGGTTGGAAATAGAACTGAAGTATGATAAATTAAAAACATTTTATGAATCTAAAGTTACAAGGTCACAGGCATAATGATTATACAGAAATCAATACAGTACAGTGAAGTAGTAGAGAAAGCATAGCTTGAACTCAGATGGTCTTGGTTTTTTTCTCTGGTTGCACTATTACTTGTTTGTCCAAAGAAAACATGCTACTGATTTTGCTGAGCTTCACATTTTTAATGTGGAAAATAGGACCAATGATTATTGCTCTTATGAAGTTGTTTGAGAGCAAGTGAGAATGTATCTGTAAAGTACTTACCATTTTCATAAAGCTTGGTATCTCAGCTATAATAATAATTATATAATTGTCATCCATAATTGCACAGCAAAACAGTGGTCATAGCAATAGTATGTATATTCCTAGTTCTGTTTTCTTTAGAACCTGTATTTATCCATATGAGACAGAGTTGCTGCAATTCTGATTCAGATCAAAATTTGTAGGTGAATCTTTTACCTTGGTTCACTTCATAATAGCACAAAGCATAGGACTGAACCCATCACACCTTTCTCTGTGTAGAAAGAACCCATTGTCCATCTGAACCACTGGCTCAATTCCAAGAAGTTTTTACTCACTTCGCCTACAGGGAAAGCCAGATTCTGATACTTCAAGGGCTAGGTAGTTGGTAGAGTTGTCACTCTTTGTGCATTCAATCTCAGTTTCTAGCACGTTGTTCTAAAACAAAATTCCAAAACTTTTGTAATTAAATGGGTAGTATAGTGCCATTGTTAAAGGATATGTAAGAATAAGTAGTAAGGGAACATTTTGCTACTTCTAAGACAGTCTTAGGCAAATAAAACTCTTAATACAGTCCCTAGTATATGTGGATGCTACTTAAATGACAACTATTATTTTGATTTTTATTTGGTGCATTATGCAAATGAAGAACTATGGTATGAGTTTCAGGGCAGTTAATACATATGTGAATTACATTCAGTCATACTATCAGTCACAGATATTGATTGGTTGCTTTATAGTGCCAGACACTCTGCTATGCTGGGGAGAAGGATGCAAGGATGGTGAGAGAGAGATCTTTAAGAATGAAAAGTACAGTACGAGAGGGAGATTGTAGACAAGGAGTGCCACTCGCTTCCGTTATAGTTTCCTTGCTCTCTGACTCCCACCAAGCTTGACAGTTGCCTCAGCTCTTCTCTTTGTAGGATCAGCTCAGAAAATGAGGCATTGGAATTTCTGGACTCCACACCCATGTGCTTTGCTTCGCAGTTGTGCAGACCTTTTCCTGATGTTTACATAGCTCCTCCATTCAAACATCTCAGGCACTTAAAATTGGCTCAGAAACTGACTGTATAACTTCCTAGCTGAGAAGAAAAAAATAAAAATGTGCTCTACCTGTTGGAGTGTTGGCATAGAGACAGATAAAGAAATGTGAGAAAGCAGGCCTCCATCTCCTAAGGTCCTCAGTGAGGTCCTGCCCTGTATTTCCCCTTCCCTGCATATAGTTTCTTTTTAATTGGTTTTGCTTCTGATAAGATGCACATGGTGCATTTGTAGGATGTCATCTGTTACTAAGTACAAGCTACCCATCACTAGCAGGCCTGCCGTCCTTACTTTCAGCACCAGCATTTCCCTGTTCTATTTGGATCTCCTGGCTCAATATCAGACATGGAAGCATATGAAGGAGAAAAGGAGAATAAATAAATCTGTTTAGTTTTCTTGGAGCAGAAACTGTTTGGAGGAGAGGGTAACTCAGAGGTCTCCTATCTCCTTTACCTTCATTAAATGAACACCCTATCTTTTAAGTAATGATTTGTGTGGTACGCACTATATTGTAAGAGTAAATGCAAAGACAAGAGCGACTATTTATTCTGTATAGTGAAAAGAGAAATATGGAAATAGCATCTGCTTCTCATTTAAATGTATCTTTTCTAAGTATTTGTAGATATAGAGACATTAACCCAGGTTTCAATCAACAAGGAAGGTCTCACACTATCTAAGCAAAATCTCATTCCTAGAGCACTGGTCAGAACAGTTGAAAAAGCTTAAGTGCCTCAACAGCATTTTGCATACAAATTAACTCTAAAGCATGGGTTAAAAGAAAAGATATTTTTGTTTTGAAATTATAGACAAATATTGCTAGAATTATATACTTTCTCATAGCTATAAATATCAGCTAATTTAACCTTGGTTCATAAATCATATTACCTTTTGAAAACTAAACCTTGAAATAATGACTAGTTCTTGTTTTTAAAAAGAGGAATGAAACTCTTTGGTATTGTGAATGATTTGACTATGTGGGCTATTTATTATGAGCACACCTCCTAATACACGTTATTGGAATGCAGTCCCTCAAATGCCAGCCAATGAAATTATGTTTCCCTTAATTCTCTGGCTCTCAAAAATAGAGATCCGGTTTCTGGAAACTCTGAACTACTTACAGTTGTGCACAAGAAAGTAGTGATAATGTCATTTAGGAGAGAAAGAATTAGACATTTTGAGAAAAAAGACCTTGAGCACCAACACATCTTAGTAGCTGGATATGGGAGCCCCAACTTTGTGGAAAACCTGTGGCTTCCCATGAGTCTGTTCTGCAGGGATGAGCCCACAGCCAAAAGGAGAGCTTGAATGGAGGAGGAGAGAAAATGCTGGTCCTGAATGGTGTAGGACAGTCATTGCAGCACTGCTGGAGAATGAAGCTGACCCTAATTCTGTTAACCCTTCTTGCGTGAAGATAAGTCTTCTAGTGTCCCAATTTCCTTCCTATTCTTAGAGGCTTCACCACCCAGATTTGACCTCAGACTAACATAAGATAAGTAGATCTCTTATTTCTTAATTATTCTCCTTACCAGGTCATGACTGATTAAGCTAGAAGCAGAAAGGATGTTGATTTGGAGGAAAGTGTCTTTTATATTGTTTTTCAGATAATTTTCAATATATTCTGTAGGTGAAGATGTAAAAGATTCCAAAAAGAACAATACCCGCCCAGCCCCATATCTATTTTCATCTCATTTTATTAGCTCTCTAACCTACTACACTTTTGACCTCATTGGATATATGATAATTGAATTTAGGGCAGAGTTTACATTTTTATATTTTTTATGCTTTATAACCTGTCTAATTTCCAAAAGGATTTGAAGAAGCAAGAGTTAATGGCACTGGGAGTTATGTGGATATTTTTACTCTGCATTTGGCCCATATTCTTTTAGGCTGCATATATTTCCATAACTCTGAACAAGGAACATTTTCGATGACCTTTTGTTTAGAACACAATTCACAGAATTACAGAAAGTGCAAAAAGAATTCCTCAGTATGTACAAAGTCATTCAAAGAATATTTCATGAAAATGAATTAAGTATGTCTACTTAGTTTCAGTAATGGTCCTACTAATTATGTTGTTTTTTTCCTTACAAAAAGATCTGTTCTGTTTTGGAAGGAGAGGAGATCAAGAAGATAAAAACTATATCCTGGATTATGTGTAACTTTGGGCAAGTCACTGATCCGTCTGCACTCTAGATTCTATGTTAAACTGGAATAACAAATCAATGGCATCTTTATTATAAGGTCCTCATGGAGATCAAATGAAATAATGTACATGTAAAGCTTAGTAAACAATGAGTCAGTGTGTATTATGCAGCCAATGTGGATAGATGTTTTGTTTACTTTGATCTCAGCTTTATACAGTGAGAAAGACCAGGCCTTCATGCTTTGGATGCTCTAGGAAAAGTCCCTCATTGTGTTTGTGCTTTATTTACTGAATGCATTTGAATGAGTGATCATTCTAAGAGCAGAGAGTCATTCAATTTGATTTCACAATGGGGTGATGGGTGAGGCTGGAAACTACATTATCAAACGCATTATCCAGAATGCAGGAAACAAAACCACTTTTTAAAAGTGACTCATCTTTAATATCTCATAGCAGTTTTGAAATACTTCATTCATTCATTTTTATCTCAAAACTTAATTGAGAATGTCATAAACCACTTTTCAGAGAAAGGCAATCATGACCTGAGAAATTAAGTGGAGTAATTTACAAATACACTTTTGTCTAACTGGAGGCTTTAGCTTATTCAGGTTTTGCCTGTAAAAAATGATAGCAACACATGCTCCTCTTTCCCCAGCTCCTTGGCTCTGTCTTCTGCATACCTAGTATATGTAGGAAATGAAAACCAATTTCTCATACATGTTTTCTCTGGGTCCACAATACAAGGGTTTTTGACCCTTGCATTTGCAAAAGCAAACACTGTCACTTTCAGCCTTCAGGTGCTTCATCTTCTCACCATATCTGTCTGTTCTCTACCCAACTTTCTTCTCGTGTGGCCATACAAGTGTGTAGTGAATTCATGAACAATGGGTTCTTCCAGCCCTCCTCTACTTAACCAACCTTGTTCCATGTCCAGAGTGAGTTTCTTCTTTTAATTTCTTTACAATTTATACTCTCCATAATGTAACATTTTAAAAGTATGTTATTTTACTCTTCTTTTTTTAAAGGTTTTTTGAGACAGGGTCTCACTTTGTGGTTCAGACTGGCCCTGAGCTCAGCCTCAAACTCACATCAAAGCAATCCTCCTGCCTCTGCCTCCTGAGTGCTGGGATTACAGGCGTGAGCCAACACGCCCGGCACTGTGGTATGTGGTACTGGTTGCTGCTGGGCATGAGTCTCCACACCCAGTATTGTATGTGGTTACCGGGCATCGAACCCGGGTCCTTGCGTTTGCAAGACAGGCACTAGAACCAATGAGCTATATCCCTGGCCCTATTTTACTCTTCTTTAAAAATGTCTCATCCTCCCACCCTCATCTTGATGCTACTACAGTGCTTTTCAAGAGTGTTCATGTCTATGCAGGTGAACTCAGGGGAAACTGAGCACTTATTAGCTGTTACTTTATAGGGTGTTGAAATGAATAAAATAATGTTATATAATTAAATCTGACAACTAGCATTGCTGTTGCGAACTCTCACAGTGTACTCTGTAAGACTCCCTTCATGGGTTTACCAAGGAATTCGATTTACAAACAATTCTCCCAGAATGGAACTTACCTGGAAGTTGCAAACAGTTTTCCCAAAGGAACTTGTGTGTATGTCAGGGACTTTAATGTCTCCTGATGAAACGTAAACCCCGAGTGGGTCCAGATTCTTTTATTATCATTGATGTTTGTCAGCATTTGTGATAGGAATTTCCCCATCTGACATCTTTGCTCTGACTCATAACGCATGATTGTGCATTGTATCTCCACTCATACAAGGATCAGAACAGCTGAGCCAAGCTCAGTTAACAAAACAGTCCCCTGAAGGGCTGTAATACCACTCAGTGGTGATATCATCCCTATGCATTTTATCTTGTACATGAGATCTGGGCTAATTATCATTGTCTCATACAGTGCATTTTAGACCATTGTGTTTCTCTGTCCCTTCCTAGTTCATTAAGCAGAGTTTAACAGCCCCAGTAACAGGATTGCTATTGACACTTTCATTAGATCCATAATTCAAATGCTTGTCTGCCTTCCAAATGGATGCCTCTGAGTCCAGAACCTCAATCTGGCCACCACCCGTATGTTGGCTTTTAGAACTGTCATAAACTCATCATCACATTCAAGTTCTTAAAGGGTCAAAATCTGCTTTCTTGGTGAATTGTTTCCATCCAACAAATAGTCAACGCATTCTCCAGGAAAAATCAGCCAAGTTTTCCCCATCACTCTCCAAAAACCCTTTTGGACAGTTCTCAGTATAGAGTGATTATGTCACTAATAATTGGACACCAATCATTGTCCCTATTTATATATTCTCTGCTTCCTTCATTTAATTATTTTCTCCATTTAAGACTAGTATGAAATATTGTGGCAGATGCTATAGTGATTTAAAGATTGATAATATGGTCTTTGACTTAGAATATCTTATAGACTAGTAGATGTTTGTACAAATCACTGTTCAATTAAACGATACATGAAATTTTCACTACTAGCTTGCCAGCAATAGGAATAGCTACGAATATAGATTTCTGTGTTCTAATGACCATTATCAACTGTTCAAATGGAAATAATGTCAACTAACCTGTGTAGAATGATATACAGACATATGTTAAATATATTAAATGTATCATAGAACATAAATTCAGTACCACATAAAGTAGAGACTCCAGAAACAATTTTGAGGAGCAAGAGACAATGTAGGCCTACATCTGCGATAGCAATTGCTCTTGTGATCATAAAAATTTTAGTAGTGTTTGTTTTTTCTGTCTAAAATAATTTAGGAAGATCAATGCAAGTATCTAGTTTAACTTACAATAATTTTTTTGAAAACAGCTTACTGAACAAAATAATTTTTGTTTTTACCTTAGCAGAAGTATCTTAAGCCTTAGAGAAAAAGCAGTAATTATTAGTAAACCATGCATGCATCAGTGTGCAAGTGAGATTTTTATCTTTTACAGAAAGCTTTTAAGTGTTTAATTGAACATACAATTGTAGAGCATATATTTCAGTGCACAGTTAATTAGGTTTGATTTAAAAGACTACTCATTGGATGCTTTGCCTTTGCTGTCTGACCAATCAGACTACAGATTAAAAAAAAAAGGCAAAACTAATTTTTGGTAGTTCTACTCTTGATATGTATGCATTTAAGAAGGAAAAGAAATGAAAAAGACAAAAATGCAGTCCTATATTGTTTTTTAAAGTCTTTTCATTCTTTTTTTGTGTGTGTGCCAAGAAGTGAATTTAGGGCCTTGTGCTTGCCAGGCAAGTGCTGCACCACTGAGTTAATCTGTGGCTGATCTTACCTTGACTAACCACATACCTTGGGACTATCAAAGTGATATTTCAACTTATTTTCTTATTGCTAGGGCAAAATATCTGATACTTGTATGTTAAAGGAGAAAAGGTTTATTTAGCTCATAGTTTATAGAGATTTCAGTCCATAGTTGGCTAGCTTCAAGGCAGGGCAGCCATAGTAGAGAGGTTAGTGGAGGGTAATCTGTTCATGGTATGGCAGGCAAGAAACAGTGTGCTTTCCTGCTTTCCCTTTTCGTTCCACTCAGGGTATGGGTCCCCTGGTTAAGGCCTCTGCATCTCAGAAAGCCTTCCCTTTTCAGGAAATCCATCAACCACACCCAGAACTATGCTGAACAAATCAGTGGCCTTATTTAATATCACGTATTCATGATCCAATCATATTCTAGAAGCCCCACTTATGAGCACATGAGGCTTCGGGGAGAAATCCAGATACAAACTATGACATGTAGTTTCTTCCAACTGAACTTGTAGCTGAATTCTTGAATCAGAAATGTCCTCTGCCTTAATGGACTGAGATCATTAAACAGAAGCAAGGTGTGAGGCTGGACTGTACTGCTGATGGGGTAATTTGCCTTCATTTTTCACTAATACTGTTCTGCTGTTGGTAAATGACTTCAGCATTCTTCCCAGTGCATTTCATTCTATTGCCTGTGCCTTCATAAACATGTCCAAATGCATGATGGAGGTCAACGACAGTATAGGGTTTAGAAATTGTTGCTTGGAAATCACACTCACTTAAATACCTGAATCTGTCCATCAGCTGTGCCATAGCTTATTCCAAGCCTGTGCAGAAGAGTGATTTGCAATCTCCTTGCTTTTCATTTCAAGTAGCATCACTCACTTTAAGCCAGATATTCAGGCCTCTTCAGAAGCCTCCAGGGTGAAGGACAAGTAAGAAGAAGCTTATCAAATTTTTCACAACTGTGCCCAGCTCCCTCTCCTCCTGCGTCAAACTCAGTGCATCTTTCTTTGGTATTGCATTTTAAAATCATGCATTCTTCTTTCCATGTGACAAATAATGGGGATTGTTCCATATACTTTCGTGAACCAAAGAAGTCTTTTGTGATTCTATACATTTAATTGATTGCTATGCAGCTAGAAAACTGGGCCAGAATATCTAGGAAAACAATGAAGAAGACAATGTTTATTTGTGCCAGTCTTTATCCTTTGAGTTATCTTCTCTCATCTTCTGTAAACTCAGGTTACATAACTGTATTTGCCCCCCCCTACAGGAACTTTAAAATTTGAACTTTTCCCAGGAGCTGAAAACTGATTATATACATGAAATAGATTTCACTACTGAATTTGAACTCCACATTAAAAATAAGTTTCATAAAATAATAGAAAAAAGGTCCTCACCAAAGAGTACCTCTCGTGTGAATGGCAGGATGTCAAGAAATTAACAGATGGATTATGAATGAAAATATTTTTGCTGTATGGAAGATGCATAGAAAGTATTCTTCATGGAAAAGTGTAGCATTCATTCTCAGGAAAAAAGTCAGGAGATAGAATTTTTAAATCAGCAAAGATCTACATATTCCCGATGATGATCTCTAATCTACCTGATATTAGTTGTATATACGCTAGAATCTTTCTAGAAACGTCATTTTGAAGGAGTAATCTTGCTTTAAAAAAAGAAAAAATCTTCCACAGAACACCCATGGGGATATTTGGAGAGCAATCTGATGTATTTTGGGGAAAAATTCAAATTAAAGCTATGATTAGGCCTAGCTTTCCTGCCCACAGGCCAGCTACGGCATATCCCAACTTGACTATATTCACCTCCTGTAACAACAAAGACTCTAGTGGTTCTACATTCTGTGATGCTCCAGGAAAGAAATACAAGCTGAAGATGTGATGACCTAGGATCTTTATCTACAGAATTCCTCATTGTTCTAGGATGTAAGAACGCGCTGCTCTCTAGGTGACCTGGTACATTTGTTACTCCTGGTGTAACAAAACTTCTGCCCTCTGAGACACTTGTTATGTGCTACTTTCTGAGTGACCTTTTATGTTACTTACCCTCCGTACTGAATAAAAGTATAGCAAGCTCACTTTCCATAGTAGCATGGATCAGGCCAAAGCTCAGCTTCTTCTCTAAGTCTCATTTCTATTTACCTATTAATTAATTCACCTTGCACTTTTGGGCTGACAGGAGATTAAAACTTAACTGTAGAGGTTCTAGTTATGTTCCCTGTCCCCTTTCCTTGTTTCCTACAGGGATATTTGCCAATTTATTGCTCTTTAGAAAATTTGGAGTGCCATTTTGAGAACTAGTCCTCAGGATGACAAAATACCAAGTAAGAGATAAACATGATATAGCACTTGTTAAACTCCATTTACTTTGACAGTAGAGGAAGACAGAAAAATGAAAGAAATTGAGAGAGAGACAGAGAGACAGAGGGAGACAGAGAGACAGAGAAGGAAATACACACACACACACACACACACACAGGGGTGGGGGAGGGAGAGGAAGAGGGAGCAAGGATCAGGCCCGAGCTGAGAGGGAGAAGGAAAGGGAGAGGGAGATGATTTGGTCTTTTTGCTTTTTCTGCCTGTTAAAGAGTTTTCTAGTTTTATCAATTCTTTCCTGCCAGGAAGGGTATATGAGTTGGCTAAATCACACCTTGGACTTTGGAAGAACAGAATCTGAAGAATAAGGAAACAATAGAAAAACTAAAGCAACAGAAAGCTCTTCTCACAAGGAAAGAAATAAGCTTGCAATACAGTAAGAAAACCTCTGATCTCTTGGAGAAAAAGGCAGATGTGGCAGACAGGGCTGCTCCTGTATGAGTGTAAACGTGGGTAGACTGATGAGAGAAGATGCACATAATGACTTGAGGGGTGGAGCATGGCAGAGTCTGAACAGTGACACTGAATTCTTGAGTCTTTCAGATTTACAGGGATGAGAGAACAGGAGGGGGTATTAATAGTACTTGCTGTGGACTATATTCTTGGCTTGGTTTCTTCAGTGAATGAATAAAAGACAGAGTCCTCTCATTTGAAGTGCAATGTCACTTTAGGCCTGAATATGTGGATGCACCCTTTGTTAAGGTTTCACTGACAGGGCAAATATCCTAGTAGGTACTCTTGATAGTGGGATTCCTTTAAACCAAAATCACAGCAGATTTTCTTACCCAAACCTTACCTTTCCATTTGTTTTTCCATTTTAATCGAGTCTATGTGATAGAATGTTGATCCAATAAGCAACTGTCTTGAATTTTTAATCTTGTAAGAATGGCTGTTTGGATGACTTCGAGACATTGGTCTAAGATAATGCTTTGTGCAAATTATGAGCACAGAGCTAGACAATAACAGTTTTCACATAGATTTTTTACTGTTTAGACAGTGTTTTCTGTATTCACCAAGTTGATATACTAGAAGAATTTCCCTCAGAGGCTTTTTAATGAGATAATATATGCAAATATCATAGTAATACATTTGGTAAATATTAGCCTTAGTTGTTATAGCTGCTATTATTATTATTGGTGGTGATAGTATTGTTACTCTCTGCTCCACCGGTGTCCTCTTCTTTAAAATGAGAGGACAAAAACTTCTTGGATGCTTCTTTCCAGCTCTGGAAATAATTTGTATAATGCCTGAATTTAGGAACGTCTCATGCAAGAGGCAGACAATGGATCTGAAACAATTCTTTACCTTAAGTCTCTTACAAATATTGGTTTTTTTAATAAAGTCTTTGGAGATGGTCCAAGATTTCATTTAATATGTGCTTTGCCAAATTCAGTCTCTTGCTGAGTTCTACTTACACACTGAATAAGAAAAATGAGTTGGATTTGTTGTTTTTCCATTGATAAACTACTTTCCTTGAAATACTGATGATCTACTGTTAGGTGGAGGTAATATATAGAAGTTCTACCATTTTATAAGAACATAGTCTCAAAAGTATTCGCATCTTATGTTGTCTTTCCCCTCTTTCCTTCCTCTTCTTTCTCTGTTAAGATGTTAAAATTCGAGTTCTTCTGTGCTGTAACCAAACTATCCCCTTCAAAGACTGATGAGCTCTTACTCCTCTTCTCCAGACTTGCTTAGTAGCATCTGCCAGCAGGAATGTCATACTGATGGCATTGGTGATTGGCCTTACTATATATCATGGTCCCTAAATACACGAAATTAAAAAAAGAAAAAAAATAGCATTGTTCTGAAAGGAAGGTAGTTAAAATTCAGAAAGAGAGATTCTTTAATTAACTTAATAAAATTACTAATGGAAGCATTTTAACTGCTAAATTTAATTTACTTGTCAAGATATCAGGCTACAAAGAGGAGGGAAGAGTAGGAACTCTGCTTTCCATTATGATGTACTCTATTATAGAATAAATTTGCTTAAAATGAAATATATCACCAAAAGCCATCAATGACATCTTAATTTGGAACAGCCAGTTGAAAAGTAATTAGACTATGAAGTAATCATTTCTAGTAAATCAGTGTTTCCTTTTATATAAACATACATTTTTTTCTATTTATATACAAGAAAACTAGACCTTCAGGTAGTAGTCAGGCAAAGATGCTGATTCTTTTGGCTGTCACTGTTTCTACTTTACATTACCAAGCTGTCAAAACAAAATGTTTTATGATGGGATTAAAAAATGTATAAGCATCTGATTTGATTTAGTGTTTATATTTATATGTTGAACTGAGGGGAGTTTGCTTATCATAGAGGTTTACAAGATTTACATTTGTCTGTTTCTTACTTCCAAAATGCTTTCCAGACCCATGGGCCCCCTGACACCTTACTGCAGTGAAGGAAGCTCAGTCAGAAGTCCAATCAGAGCCCTGTTTCACCCTCCAGCATCTCTTCTAGCTCATATACATGGAAGTGGAGAGTGTTTTGTTAATGAGACATGTTTTAAGAAGAGGGTAGGAGTGGTTAAAGTTACCATTTTGTTTAGTGTCTGAAATTTCACCACAAGGAGTTTCACAAATGTCAACTGACCTTTCTAGAATTATGTCTATCTATTTCTTGCTGTGAAAAACTGATAAAGGAGACAGAGATAGCAGAAAATGTTTTGAATCTGATTGTGAAAAGTTAGAGTGAGAAGAAAAGAAAGAAGAAAAATTCCAAATGCTAAACAATTTTTGTATTAGAAAATACTTTTTTTTTTTTTTTTTTTTGAGAAGGGTCTCGCTTTGAGGTTCAGGCTGGCCCTGAGCTCAGCTTCAAACCACATCACAGCAATCCTCCTGCCTCTGCCTCCGGAGTGCTAGGATTACAGGCGTGAGCCACTACTCCCGGCACTGTGGTATGTGGTGCTGATTGCTGCTGGGTGTGAGTCTCCACACCCAGTACAGTATGTGATTACTGGGGATTGAACTCGGGTCCTTGCGCTTGAAAGACAGGCACCAGAGCCACTGAGATATCTCCCCAGCCCAGGAAACACCTATTAAATATATTTTCTGACCACCAGAGGAAGATGTATTCATCTCTGCTTTCCAGATCTGGATGTCCAGGCCCAAGGAGGCTAAGTGTTTTGCAGCAACAGTGGAGATGCTTAATGCAGTGGAGGTGCTTGGATTAAGAGGAGTGCTTCTGGGCTCCTGGTACTTTTTCCACAACATCTGCTTCTGATGATAAAATCCCATCTGTTATTTGCTGAGGGGAAGAGGTGTGAGAAAAATAACTAGAGGAGATATCAATCATCCAGAAAAATGTTTATGAAGGACTCCATTCAGATATTAGGGGAGTTACCATTGTCACCAGTCCTGACAAATCAGAGATGATGATGAATTGTGCCGAGGAGAACATTAGCTCACAAGGTAGAGACTATCTGGCAATGATATGCTTGTGTTATTGTGTATTATCCTCTAGTGGGAGAGAATGGTGTGAAACAGGAAAATAAAGGGCACTTTTATAGGGAAAGGGAATAAGACATACCTTGTTACTAAAGCAGAAGTATGCAAAAATCTCTAAAACATGATTCCAGCATCTGGCAAACTGGAAGTCACTGAGCAATATATAGATGACCTTGCCCTGATAAAGTAAATAATTTCCCCTCTCTATGGTTCCTTTTTAGAAACATGATTATTGATAACAATATTGTAAGATACTATTTGAGTGGAAAATGGGAGGGAATATGATGTGGGTGATGCAACAGAATACATGTTCATTGTGGATGGGTGTGAAGTTGTCTAAAGCAGTATAATTAAGAAAAACAACAACAACAACAACAACAAAACCCAGAAATCTCCATTGCACAGATGAAGTGAGAGACACACAAGCTTCAGAGCTCCTGTGACTTAGGGCCCTAGTAAAGACGCAGTCTCCTCTCCAAGGCCTGTTCGAGATCTATGTATAACAGGACAATTGCCCTGGGAGCAAAGAAGGCAGGAACTATATAAAAATAGACAGAACAACTTAAAAGTTAGCAAAGAAAAGGTAAGGGGCACCAACGTGGAAAATGAGATATTGCTAGTGAAGGAGGTTAAATGGAGTAAGGAGGTCTTTTATAAATGTATCAAGAAAAAATAGTGATCCTCAAGAGAAAAAAGACCAGTGAATAAATGAGAGGAGGAGGGCGTGAAATTAATGATGGCTGAGATATTGACCTCCTGCTTTAAGTCGGTTTTTAAGAGAAAAATGAGAAGAAAATTTGGACAGTTGGAAGCCGATAATGACTTTTAAAAATAGGTATCGACAAAGAAGATGAGGGGAAATTTAGAAAAAAATTAAACATAGTGGCATATACAGATTGTGAGTTTCAGATAATATGCTTCCTACAGAATTAGATTCCTTGCCTACTAACTATGCACAGACACTAGGGAACAATGCAGAGCAGAGAGCTGTCAGAAATTCTTCAAAACAGATTTGTTTTATATAAAAATAAAGTAGTGGTTAGGAAAGGTTCAGAAGGCAAACAGAGGACTAAGTGTTACATAAATTTTAATAGATTTGGTAGTAATTCTGTGGCAATTGCAGTTTTTCAAAAATGAGGAAAAGCTTTACTCTTGTTCAGTGAGAAAGGAAATAAGCTGGATATCCATACAACTAGCAGTGTATATTATAGATTCTTACACTTTCAACCATTATTTAATTTTCATATAAAAATTCACTATTTTTTGGAAGAAAATTAGAAAAATAATGCAGTTTCTAAATAGGACAGAAAAGTCAAAACACTGACTAGAGTACGTATATAAATTGGAAAGTTCAGAGGGCAGTGAAAAAAAATCACTTGAAAGGGAATTTCAGATCTTAAAAAAATTTCTAGGTTAAATTTTCAAAATCTAACTCACTAATGATAAGCTGCTGGATATTTGATTCTTTAGGGAAACTGTTATTGACATTAGGCAATGTGTTTGTGTGGGATAAAAATGTTAAGTCTATGTTTGAATCATGTGTAACAATGGGATACGGAAGTGACCTCATAAAGAAAGACGCTGTCATAGGATATTGTCCCAATTATTCTTAACTGCTGGGCTGAGATGATAGACTGCAGTTATTGGAACACTCTGATCACTGCTTATGTTCTCTCATTTTAAGTTTTCTCTTTGGTAACTAAAATGACATGAGATGTGTGGTGTGGCTCTTCCAAGATGCACAGTGATCTACACACTCCAGAAGGGACCAGTAACACTTGCCAGCTGGCATCTTACAGTCACAAGTCATGTCCAGATGTATGGTTCATTGCTACTTGGACACCACAGCAACGATGCCTGAATCTGGGGAGGGACCAGCAGAGGAGCTGATCATGGGAGTGGAATGTGGCCTGCTCTCTAAAAGGTGGTCGAGCTTAAAAATTGGCAACGAAGTGGAACCAAATGCCAAAGGCCGCAACAGGGGGTCTAAGAGACCTCGACATGCATCTGTGCAAGATCTTTTCTGGGGTGCAGAATCTTAGAAGACAGCAGAGTACAAGCACTGAGTGGTAGGGCTGTTTGGGATCTATCTGAAGACCTGGTCACAAACTGAGGCTGTGACTTTGAGGAGAGCCATTTTCCCTGTCAAGTGTTTCCGGTTTCCGTCTGTGAAGTGGTTTCTTCCTCCGCAGCACAGGCTGCGTGTGAGGTGCTGGTCGGAGCAGTTGTGTGCCAAAGTGACACCACCCTTGGCTTACTGCTTTGCACAAGCCTCTGCCTTGTTGTGACAGGGCTTCCGTCCCTGTCACTTCTGTGCTATGGCGTTTAACTCCAGAACACAGCAATGAATCAACTTTCCTTTGCTGACTTATTTTTAATATTCTTTCAAGTATTTTAAAATAGCTCCTTTGGTGATTACTACCTTTGACAGTCACCAGCGGAGGGGTGAAAATGGTAACCCTCTTCCCAATTGAACTGTGGTTGTGCTAACATGAGAACTTTGTGCCCAGGAATGGAGAGATTTCTGTGATCAGAGGAAGGACAAAGTCTATTGCTGATCAGGATCGTGACCCACTGTGAGTGACAGCTGTGTAGACAGCTAATTCTTTTTTTTTTAAATTTTTTAATCTTTATTGGTACATTACATAAACGCATCATGATTGCACTCCATAATGGGGATTTGTACCAGTATAAGACACAATTTAATTCTCATTTTTTCCCATAGACCTACCCACCCTACCGCCCCCCCATATACATAAAATTTGTTTCCTTACTTTTTTGTTACAATCTCATCATTTTCCCCCCTTCACCCTATTTTACAGCTAATTCTTTTTACACAAATCTCAGCCCACACATGTACAGGACATCAGCTATTTTTACTGAAACTGGGTTGTGAGCACTACTGTATGAGGTAGGGAGCAACGGAGAAAATGAAAAAGGAAAGAGAGTGGAGAAGGCTGAAAACAATAAAGGAAAAGATGAAAATTACATAAGAACTCATTTTTTTAAAGAAGTGATTTTGAAGCAATCTTTACATCACATGGGTATAACTGCTCCCAGGAAAATCATAGCTTCATTTCATGATTCCTTTTTCTTCTGTTCTTCTCTGCATTCCTTGAATATAAACGCGTTTCACCTTTCCTTGTTGAAAGAATATTCAAATGTAATTTTCAATTTTTTACTTTATTTTATTTAGAATTTTAGTAAATTCATTCCTCATGGCACATTTTACATGGGGTTTTTATTAGTTTCTATACTCTAGGGCTTAGTGTTGATCTCTAGAATATCAAGGTAGAATATGCAACTGTGTGTACCTAGGAACAACTGAAAACTACCTGACTCAGAATGTAGTTGCTAATATGTAAAACATGATGGTTAAAAGTATCTTCTTAGGGCTGGAGATTTAGCGCAGTGGTTCCGGCACCTGCCTTGCAAGTGCAAGGGGCTGAGTTCTATACAACAATACCAGACATGGAGACTCAAACCCACCAGCAATCAGAACCACATACCACAGTCCTGGGCATGGTGGCTCGCACCTGTAATCCCAGCACTTGGGAGGCAGAGGCAGGAGGATTGTTGTGAATTGAAGGCTGAGCTCAGGGCCAGCCCAAACTACAAAAGTGAGACCCTGTCTCAAAAAAAAAAAAAAATCTTCTTAGTTGAAACCAGAGTCATTAAATCAGTTTTTATTTATATTTTTCTCATTCAGCAGTATTTCTAGAAGGTTAACTTCAACCTTTTAGGATCTGTTACCTAAATTATGGTTTAAAGCATATGAAAAATGCTTTTATTTTTGATTTATGTAAATAAACAATATTCAATAAACAGTTAATATGACAATACTACTATAAAAAATTTATAGAAATCAGCCAATGCCATACTCAGAGGTGAAGTAATAGCCTTAAATATTTCACATTCTGGGAGAAATAAAGGAAAGTTAACTAAAAATGAATTTAAAATAAAACTCTAGAAATGAAATAAATGTTAAGCCATGAGGATGAAAACAGATGAAACAAGATAAAAATAAGACTAAAAATAGCTAAAGTGGCTGGGGATTTATACAGTGATGCTGCCACTTGCCAGCCAAGTACAAGGTCCTACAAGGTTCAATGCCTAGTATAGCCCCCAAAAAATATATATATAGCAAAAAGATTAATCACTCTCTAGATATTAAGAAACTATATCATTTAGCACTATAATATGCTATATAATATAAATTATGTTACATATGAATATATTTAATTTGATAAATGGAAATACATTATTTATGAATTATTTATTCAGTGATAAAACCTTATTCTTTATAATTAAAGGAGAACTACAAACAAAATTAGAAGTTGAAGTCTTAAGTTTTAGATTATATTCATGATAATAAAGATTAACTGTCCAAAAGTAAAAGTATTGAAACAAAATGTATTTAATTGTACTTACCCTACCCAGGTTTTACAGAGATGCTGCATCTGACAAACCATAACTTAAAAGAGAAATATGCAGAAATAATCAAATAAGTTTAAAAACTTTAGTGAAAACATTTTTTAAAAAGTTATTACAAAAATGAGAATTATCACAAGTAAATAAAGTAGTAGCCAAAGATAGCACTAAGTACTTATGTAACTAACTAAATAAGATTTTATGTGACTGAAGTGTTCAAAGTATACCTCTAAAACAAAGCAAAATAAATTGTGAAATCTTCAAAGACCTAGTAATATGTATATTATTTCTATATATGCCCTAAACTGCCTAATTTATTTTATAATGCTGGCCTTAATCCTTAATGGGAAAATGTAGTACTATTTGGCAATTAAAAGATCTGTAGGCCTTCTAGAGCCAGAAATATGAAATGAAATAATTCAGCTATTCATAAAATGATTGACTGGTCTCTCTGTCTGGCAGAGGCTCAGGTGCATTTAAAGGGGACCATCTACAGAGGACTCACTGCTAGAAAAGTGACAGGCAGTGTAATAATTTCATCAACTCCACAACAGTATAAAAGATCACAGAAATGATCAGATAGAATATATTTTCAAAGAATGATTTTATTCTTGATATTTTTTGCATGAATATAGTGACTGGAGTTAAAGTAAAAATAATGGTCACACTTTATTTATTATTGTTTGCACTTTCTCAAAGTCAGCATTTACTATCCAGGCAGTTATGGATTAGCGTTCTGTATTAAATTCCCGATATAGCAGGCTGTGCACTAGGCTCTGGGCATAGTTCACAGAGAAACAATGGTAAGTTGTCCTGACCCTCACAAAGAGTGGCCGCCTGCATTGCATTCGTTAGTGTTCAGGCCCATCCATCTCCTTACACCTTGCAGCGTACTCATTTAAAAGTTTTCAGTCTTTCTTCCCTCTCTGTTCTCATTCCCTGCTTTTCTCTTTATAACTTGTACCACTTTTTGTAGTTCTCTGGGAATTTGGTAGGAGGTGCCTTTGTCCAGAGAAACTGACATGGTGCCTCCTACAGAACGAAAAGCTGCCTTTAAATGCCATCCTTAATTTATGGATAAGAGCTGCTACTGCACCTGTGTGAGGTTCCCACGAGAGTTTACTAAATGTTTCTCTGCCAATAACAATGACCGAAAGAGACCTTCCATTAACTTCTGAATTAGTCAAATGGGACAGAGCTTAATCTAAAATGTGTTATTTCATTTTCTAGGTTACTTGTTTTAAGGAAATAGAGTATACTCATAGGCCGTCTAAAGCTGTCCTGAGAGATGTGCATGGAAGGACTTTCTCTGAACAGTGCTGGTTCCTGAGACATCTGGGTGTATGCCTGAGGGTCTGATTTAGTTCAGTGGATGCTGTTAGAACAATGGGCAACACATACGCTAGCTCCAGAATGCTTTGAGAGAAATTCCACATCAGTGAAAATGATGAGTGCTTGTACTAGAATTTTAACATGTGGAAGACAAAAGGGCTTTTCCTCTACAGAAATCTCAGTCAATTACTATGTGCTATCTATGTGGAGGTAGCAGTCCTCACAATGATGAGTCTGTTGTCTTTGGCCTCATAGGACTAGAACGATGAGCAGCTGCACCATAGAAGTTGATAGATTGGAGCAAAGGATTTTGAGGAGGAAAAAGGGTCAGTGAGAAAAGAACTTAACTTGCTCCTGGGGAGCTGAATTGAAGTCTCAATTGAACTCTCAACTCAGTCACTAATTATGTGCATCTATAGGTTGTAATATTCCCTCTATGGCCCAGTATCTTCCTCTGTCAAACAGGGGTGACAATATGAGCTCTGCATATTGCCCTGGACTATTGCATTAATCTAATGAGATTATGAATACAAAGTTGTTTTGCAAACAAGAAACAGGATGTAAACTCAAGCTCTTTCGAATGCCGTGTGCCACTCAACAGGTTACTGAGATCTGATAGGTGCCTTGGCAATATCTTCTTAACTCTCTAGGATTTTCATGAAAGCAAAATTTGCTAAATAGAGCTTTACAAGCAGCTCTCTTTTTATAACCACCCTTCCCAACTGCTAGTCCTATTCATGGGACTCAGGAGTTTGCCAAGGTTAGACAGCGTAGACGTGGGGTGCGAGCCATAACTTCTAAATCAGTTTTGGAAGGATGCCAGAGCATTAGTTTAGAAAAGTGTTTGGAGTGTCTTCCTGAGAACAAAGAATTACTTAGAGAGTATATCTTTCAAGAACATGTTATTGAAACTTGGAAAAAAGAGTTTTAAATGTGAGAACACTAGCATTAAAGGCACTCTAAACCAATTACAGTGTATTTACTTGCCTTTCAATGGGGGGTTACCCTTTTCATTATTTGCAATCCTCAAGAACATTAGAAACACTTCACTGAAGACAATATAATATCCAAATATGAAGTAGGCCGTTGTTTGTCCATTTAATCCACTTTCTTGCTTTTACCTTCTTCACGAAGGCAGAAGAGCACTTTTATGTTCTTAGAATGCACAATGTACGCTGAGTAGGCTATGTACTTTTACTTTTGGATAGTAAGCACCCTTTGTCCTCCAAACAAAATGTATTTAATTGTACTTACCCTACCCAGGTTTCATGGAGATGCCGCATCTGACAAGGAGCCACTATAAGGGGGATCTAAACCCTTAAACCCTTAGCACAGAAAGGCCTGGTCCTTTCATGTTTCTTAAGGAACATTCTACATACTTCAAGGAGAATTTCCTTTAAACCATAATGAAGAATGGGGATTGAAAGCATTGATGCCCAAGGCAAACTTATGTTCAGAAGTATCCAGTATTTTAAAGATCTGATGTTTGCAAAGTATTGGTTACTTTCAACTAATGCAAAGCCTTTCAGCATTTTAGTGCCCTTTATCCAGAGAGTGGAAATTATATAGAATGCAGAGGGGTGGGAATCATATCCCCCTGGCCCACTCCCTTTAACTAAGTCCCACTCCTAAGTTCCTATTGCTGTTCAATAGTGGAGTCAAATTATGAGTCCATCATGAGGTAAGCCATTGATGAGGTCAGAGACCTCAGGATCCTCATCTCTTCTAATCCATCTTTGAATATTGTTGCACCAGAAACCAAGCCTTCAACACATGAGATCCTGGGGACATTTTGCATCCAGATCATAACATCTATATGAAAAGAGCGAGCAGAATGCTTCTCTACTTCATTCCTTTGTCATAAGTTGACATGTTTTATTTGTAAAGGCATCAAGTATAGTGGAATGGCAGGCTTCCTCCCTGTTCTTTATACATATTTTATAAGATCACTCTAGAGAAGGTAATGCTAGGTCATACACAAACTGGCCACTGCCCACAGAAATAAAATATCTGCCTCAGTTCTAAGTAAAGTAATGCAGAACTAGGGAGAGAGTTTCTTGAGTAAGGAAAGCTGAAGAGAACTTTGTTTTATCTTAAGTACAGATTTGTGAAATATTTATTTTGTGTGTTAGTTTGGCTTTTTTAAGAAGCAGCTGCCAAGACAGGATTAAATGTGTGAGAGGTTTAGTGGTTGAAATGTCTGTGCAGGATGAAGGAAAGGGAGCCAGAGAGGCTTCCAGCTATGACGTAGGCCTGTCATTATGAGGGAGATGCATAAAGGAAGGCACAGCAGAAAGAGTCCCCACTGTCATGCAGTTCCGGAAAGATCCAGTCAGCCAACAAGGTGTGAGTCTCTAGTCCTCCTCACTGTTTTTTTCCCTTGAATCTCTGACTGACATTTCAGATTGCCTATGACCTCAAGATGCAGGCGTTATTATTTAAGCCATTACTAAGCAATAAAGGACCCTGTTTTAGAAGCTCCTACAAAGGGAATAAATATTTTATTTTATTTCAAGCTTCAGTCTTGAGTCTTACCAGGAGCATAAAGTAGATGTGGCTACACCTGAAATCTCTGTTTCTCTTTTCCAACCCCCATCCTTTTGCCTGCAATGGCTTTAAGACTAGTATTTTTCCTCAGATTTTGAGAGAAAGTGACTGTGCCATTCCAGGCCAGAGTGTAAATTCCAAATGTGTGTCTCCCATCCTTCACCTGGAACCACTGATGCTTTGCAAACTAGGAAGTCACATGTTGTTGATAGGCCATGTAGTTTCTGTCACCCATGACTTTTGGATTTATCTGGGCACAGCATCTGTCTTTTGGCTTTGAACCTATCTCTACCTAATTATGTTTAAGTCTTCTTTAATAAAATTTGTTAATCTGTGTGTGATAGCATTTACTCTTGCTGGCTAAAAGACAGGACATTGCTTGCTGTCTGGGATAGAAAGTAATTGGCTTATGTCACAGATGTAATGGCAGAGACAGGAGTAGCATGCAAGTCCATCTGATGAAGAAGCTTCTTCTCTTAGAACTGTACTGAGACAGGGTGATCACTGAGAGAAAAAGAACCAGAGGTTCTCAGAAGTCCTGCCAGAAGACTACTTAGTCTGATTATGGTCTCTGAGGAGCCAGCCTAGAAGGTGGGACCCAGAAGACTTAGTGTTGAGACTCAGAATTGGGTGCTGAGGGGGAAAATGTTCACCTATGTGGAAGGAGGAGCCAGGAACTCCAGAAAAAGGCAAGGCTTATGAGGCTTGCATAAAACAAGGAGGCACCATGAGTCATTTTATAGGCAGGACATGTTACTACTGCCCTTCCAAGTGGAAGAGTCTTCCACACATAGAGGTGGAAGAAATACAGGGGTCAAAGAAAAAGCCTGTGTAGATTGGGCCTTTTGATGAGCATAGGGAAAAAGGCTAATTTTTTTTCATACATAGATATGCAGAGTCTGTCCGTCTCTCTGTCTTTCTGTCTCTCTGTCTCTCTGTTTTTGCAGCAGCCATGAAGCAGCAGTCTCCTTTGGCCACTATATTCTGCTATAATATTTGTCTTGCCTCTGCCTAAAAGCAATGATGTCTGATACAGACTGAAAGCTCTGAAATCATGAGCTAAACTAGAACTTTTCACCTTTAAATTGTTGTTCTAAAGTGTTTCGTTATAGTCACTGAAAGTGGACTAACACCTTCACCAATCCTCACTTTCTGAAAGTGCTTAGAAGCCAGCCAGAGTTAGATGATGAAAGAGGTAGTTGTAGTTTCATCTAATGTGTAGTGGCCTAGGAGCACATTCTCAGGACATGCTGGGGAAATCAAGAAATAGTCTCTTACAAAAGACAGAGTTGGGTTGCCACCTAAAAAGGTGAACACTGGGCTGCGTTTCAGAGTTCTGAGAGCTGCCCTGACAGAAAGTAGAGGAACTACATGAGGTGTCTGGGTTTGAGGACACGTGTGTGATCATTCTGCCTCTGGCCCTGCCGAGCAGAGGACCAGAGGGGAAATGTGGCAGGTGGGAAGAGGCAGCTCTTCTGCTCTGGGAGTTAAAATATTCTTATGGCAACGCCTGTAAAAGGATGGGGTTGATACTACCATCGGGGCTCCCAGAGCACATCTGATATCATGAGAAGAGTGTCGGTGTGTTCTAAACCTGTGTAAAGCCACTGATTACCCATGTGTGTTCACCAGCAGAGGCTTCAGGAAAATTGTATGAAATGCAGAAATATTAAAAATATATTATTCAACTTTCATTGAGCACCTTTTGATGCTTTGCTGTTTTTGTCTGAAAATATATCCATTAAGCTTTAAGGGTTGAGGTATGGAGATTTACATTTTAGGCTTTGTTAATGATTTTATATGTCACAAATCTTTAAAAAAAAACAGGATAAAAAACAGTGCATTCAGTCACATGCATTTTTACCTTTATCGGTTGGTGTGGTTAGGATATATCTTTCAAAAGCTCATATGCTAGAAACCTAGTCTCTAAACTGGTGTCTTGCAGGTATTTTACAACAGGTAAATCCTTTGGTGGATAATTAGGATCTGCTGAAAATGATGGCATGAATGGCCTTAGAGAGACTCAAGCTGGCATCCTTGCTGTTTCATCTCATGATTTCCTCTACCATTGTATGACACAGCATAAAAGGCTCATCAGATTCTGAGAAACTCTTAGTATGATGCTCTGAAACTTCACAACCTACAAAGCTGGAAGCCAAAATAAACTACTTTTTTCGGTAAATGATTCTGTCTCCAGTACACTGTAATGGTAACAGAAGATAGACAAATTCATCATGGGGTATTGAAGTGTTCTGCTTCTTTATCCTACTTGTTTATCCATTTATTTTTCCTGACTCAATATCTTTCTTCTTTTTATTCTGCCTTCTTTCCAGCCAGTCTCTCAAAAGACATTTTGCAGCTTTGGTTTTATTGGGCAAGAGAAAAGTCTCTTTCTGTGGCAGCTGAGTTGACCATAGTCAACTACTACTTCTGTGAACCTTTGGCATTGGGTAAGATAGGACATGTCTGTGCACATGAAGATGGATAACATACCTTCCCACTGCATGGACATACTTTTCCCACAACATCTTCTGTCTCTCCCCTTGATCCTGGGAACACTCCCACTCCTTTTCAGTTCTATCAGTCACATAATATGTGGTTCCCTGTGGTGGGAGTAGGATCCCATAGTTTCCTATTCAATGACATTAGGTACACTTGTGACTTCCTTTGGAGGTCTTTTGGGGCACACTGACCCAGACTGGCTTCTAAAATTCCCCTGTACAAATGAGCTATTGTGAGACTATCCAGAACAGAAGGTTCCTATCTTTCAAATTAAATTAATCTCATTAGGCAAACCTGGAAGTATGAAAACCTCCATTTACTAGTCAAAAACACAGATAGCTGGTTTTATATGTGCCATGCTTTTAAAATAGCAGGTGCCGTATAAGTAAAAATATTATTTAACTTTCACCCAGCTTTTTTGAACATGCGTGTATTATATAAAGCAAGATACACCTGTGTGGTTTCTGAGGGGTCCAGGTTCCATTCCTTTTGCTGCTGCTTCATCCTGCCATTGCTGAAAATGAATGTACTAAAGACATCCCGCACTTCGTGAGATTTTTATTATAAGTTAATTGGACCCAAATAATTTTAATTTGGGTTATGATCCAAGTGAAGCTCTAACTGAACTTTTATTTTAAGCCAAATGTCCCTGTCAGAGTGCCCCACCAAATTTTTTTCTGTCACTGAAGAGCATGCTCCTTGTCACCCTTTTAGATTTTGTTAGCACAGATATTCTTTAAAAAACAGGTAGGCTTCTCCCATCTATGTGGTTCTTCTTTGTCTGCCTGGTGCTGCTGAAGGGCAGAGGGCATTTGAAAGCATTGGTCTTCACATAATGCTACCACCTTGCTCTTAGCTTCTTCCATGCCACATGAAAGTTGGTGTTAAAAAACACACATCAAAGAGAGAGTCCCATTGAAAAGGCAGCACTGCCTGCTGAGCAGGCATTCAGAGCGGGAGCTTTTGTTTCAGTGGCCACTCTGACTCTCCTCCCCGAGTTTCCTGTTAACTCTGGTGTGGGTTCTGACTTTCTCTTGATGATATTGGAGTGTGTGTTTGTGGCGTTCACTTTTAATCAGTGCATTTGAGTTTCTGAAGCAAGAACTTCTTTCTCTGGCAAGTTGAAACTTTTGAATGGAAACTTCATGTTTGGCAGATTTGTGCTTAGCCCCAGG
>PVIR01003747.1:53487-76888 GCA_004026965.1 Petromus typicus | reverse complement strand
TGCCAGAACCACTGAGCTATATCCCCGGCCCTAGGTTTTAAAATTTTTAAAAATTGATTTTATTGGTATATTTTATATACACATCATGATCACACTCAACATTGAGAATTTGTACCAGAATATGACACAACTTAATTCTCATTTTTCCCATTCCTCTGCCCATCCTACATCACCCTGCCCCCTATAAACATAAGCTTTATTTTCTTTTTTTTAACTATCACATTTTTTCTTTCCTCTCATTCCTTATTCATACCCCCCTTTTCCCTTTGAGTATTTTTTATTTCACAATATCTATCATACATTCTAGAATTCATTTACATCTCTAGTTTCTCATGACAGAGAAAAGATATGGTATTTACACATCTATGACATATTTATTTCACTTATGAGTATATCCTCAAAGTACATTCATTTGAGTATAAATACTCAAATTTATCATTCTTTATGGCAGAGTGATACTCCATTTTATAAAAATCACATCTTATTTATCCAGTCTCCAATTGATGAGCATATGTCTAGTTTTAAACTTTGGCATGTGGACAGCTAGTTATTTCAGCGCCGTTTATAAAAGAGGCAATCTTTCTCTTAGTGAATGTATTTGGCTTCTCTGTCAAAGGTAAGGTGTTTAGAATTATTTTTGCATCCTCTAATCTGTTCCATTGATCATTGGGTCTGTTTGTTTGCCAGTACCATGTTTTTATCTCAGTAGCTTTGCAGTATAATTTCAAGTCAAGGATTGTGACGCCTCAGGCCTTACCTTCATTGCCAAATTGCTTTTGCTCTTCTATGTATCTTTTGGTTCCAAAAAAATTTTAAGATTTTAGCTCTCTCTCTCACTCTCTTTCTCCCTCTCTCTCTCTGTCTGACAGGGTCTCACTGTGTAGTTCAGTGACTCACTATTTAGCCTAGGCTGTGTAGTTCAGACTCACTATTTAGCCTAGGATGACCTCAAACTCCTGCCTCAGCCTCCCAAGAGATGGGATTATAGGCAGGCACTACCACATCTGGCTCCAGACATTTCTAATACCTGCTTGAATGTCTTTTTCTGCTCTGCCTTCTCTATTATTTCTGGTTTTTCTTTCAGTCTTGGAGAGCATTTTCCTACTTCTTTGTATATGTAATAATTTTTGATTAAATAGTAGATCTTGTGGGTTTTATATAATATATATATTTAATTTGCTGAACTTTTTCAGACCTGCAGTTAACTTATTAAATTTGATTTTTTGAGATGTATTCCAAATACCAAATACCCTTTATTCTTTTTTTCCCCAACCCCCTTTATTCTAAGGCTAATGTAGCCCCTTGTTTTAAAACATTATTTTTCTGCATTCTTTCAAAATACATTCCGTATGTTGAATGATATCTCTTTACTCTGGAGGGGAATTAATAAATTCTTGCCCTGTGTGAACTTTTGGACTTGTTCTTCTCTGAATACGCTAGGGATCCTTCTTTCCTTGGAATCTGTCCTTGTTGGGTTTGCATAAATGTCGCTGTACTCATGCCCAGTGGATATGTACAGTCTCCAGTGGATCCTGTTCATATTCCTCCTTCACTTCCCTTAATGCGCTTACTCTGAATACTTCCCTTTACAAATTGTAATTATCTTCACTTCCTTGAGCATCTTTGTCTTTTTAACTCCATGCAATTGTAGATCTCTGGGTTTTTCTTCTGATTCTGTAGAACAAAAGTTATCACTAGGCATGAACTGTGAATAGCAATGAGATTAAACTTTTGTGTTCCCTTTTTCTCAGAGACTATCATCCTATGATACTTACTTTCCAATGTCTGGAAAATTTCCTCTGTGTTATCCAATTTCTATACAGTGGGATGGTCATTCCAGACATTCCCTTATGACTAAAACCACGCTCATTTTCTTGAAAAAAAATCTCCGTTTCACTTTTGTTTTTGAGTAGTTTCTTAGTTAAGCATATTGTTCTGGTAAAAACATACTGTGTAGCCAGGCATTATGCATATGCCTGTAATATGAGCTACTTGGGAAGCTGAGGGTTGTAAGTTTGAGGCTAGCCTGGAAAACTGAGTGATATTAAAATAAAACATAAAAAGGGTTGGGGATGTACTTTGGTGGTAGAAAGCTCTTGGATTCAATTCTCAGTACTGAAATAAAATAAACCAAAACCAATAGCAACAAAACAAATACAGAACCAAACTGTTATGCTTTGTTTCTAGATATCCCTCCAATGCCTCATGCATTCATAGGTGGGGATTTATGGAGCTGATTGGATATAGGGCGTGTGATACTGGGATTAAGGATGTGTGGTACTACATTACTCCACTGATCGAAATTAGCATGTTACTGGGTGGCATCACTCAAAAGGCTGATAGCCTTGATGAGATAAAAAGGAAAGGCAGGCTGGCTGCTGCTTCTTTCTGCTTTACTGCCTCTTGTCTGCTTCGGCATGAACTGCTTCTCCTCTATGATGCTCCTCTGTCGTGCCACCCTGCCTAGGAGCCAGCTGACTTTATAAACTGAAACATCTACACACTGTGAGCTGAAACAAACCTTTTCTCCTTTAACTTTGAGGGTCAATATTTTGTCTCAGCAATTAAAAAGTAACTTAGACAAAAGCAAGCAAAAAATCAAAACAAACTCACACATTTGGTCCCAGTGCTTTGAAAATATCAATCCATGAGTTTTTTGTATCTGCTCTTGTTACTGACAAGTTTATTGCCACTCTAATTGCAAGTAATCTTTTTCTTTATTGCTTTTAATTATTTTTAAAACAATGATATCTTTATAGATACTATTATCTTTGCATTTATTCTTTTAGGGTTTTATTAAGTCTCCTCAATATAATATTCATTTTAAAAATCAGTTCTCTTTTCTAATATGGTTTCTCCTCTATTGTCTGTTATCTCTTTATCTTCTGGAATTCTAATTGGAAGTTTGTTTAGTAGCTCTTTCTATTATTTTATTTTTCTTTGCTGTATTCTGAGTACTTTTTTATTTTTATTTTTCAGATCACTACTTTTTCACCTTTAATCACTCTCTCTCTCTCTCTTTCTCTCTCTCTCTCTCTCTCATGTTCAAACCCACATGAACAGCACTCCTCTATATGTTTTGATTCTTTTTCAAATTCAAATCTGCACGATATCTTTTAAGAGTGTTTTATATTTCATGTTTTTAATTATTTTCTT
Organism: Petromus typicus; assembly: GCA_004026965.1. Lineage (NCBI taxonomy): Eukaryota > Metazoa > Chordata > Mammalia > Rodentia > Petromuridae > Petromus > Petromus typicus. Next base: position 73,732 of record PVIR01003747.1, on the reverse strand, counting down.
ATTTATTTGAACAATTTAAATGTGCCTATTTGAATTTGGTATCAAATAATAATCGTATGTGAAAATTTTTGTCTGATTTTTCAGAATGTAATTTTACTTGATTCTTGTATGTTATGTGCTTTTGTAAGCATTTGTAATTTTGAATTGTGAGCTCATATTAGCTTGGGAGGAGGTGGTGTGCTTAGTGAAAATATTTGCAATACTTTTTCTGGTCTTTTATATGTTACTGAGTATAATTTTATCATAATTTCTTGTCTTGGAGTTTTCATGCAAAGTACATGTAATACATATTTGAGTCCCCAACATGGCTCAGGGTGGGGTAGATTTTCTTTTTTAATTGAAATCTTTATTGGTACATTATATATATACACATCATGGTTGCATTCAACAATGAGAATTTGTACCAGTATATGACACAACTTAATTCTCATTTTTTCCCGTAACCCTGCCCACCCTACCACCCCCACCCCCCATATACATAAACTTTGTTTCCTTCCTTTTTGTTATAATCTCATTATTTTCCCCCCTTCACTCCATTACACTTTGAGTGTTTTCTATTTCACAATATATAACATACATTCTAGAACTCCTTTATAGCTTTGTTTTCTCATACCAGAGAAAATATACGATATTTATACATCTGTGACCTATCTATTTCACTTATAAGGATGTCTTCAAGGTACATCCATTTAAGTATAAATGATTCAAACTTATCATTTTTTATGGCAGAGTAATACTCCATTCTGTAGAAGAACCACAGCTTTTTTATCCAGTCTCCAGTTGATGGACATTTGGGTTGTTTCCAAGATTTAGCAATCACAAACTGAGCTGCTATAAACATAGGTGCGCATATGTCACTGTGATATGAATCTTTTAATTTTTGTGTATATATGATGGCTGGGTCAAATGGGGCCTCCAATCCTAGCTTTTTGAGGAATTTCCAAACTGTTCTCCACAGGGGTTGTATGAGTCTACATTCCCACCAATAGTGGAGAAGGGTTTCTTCTCCACATCCTTGCCAACATTTGCTGTTGGCTGAATCTGAAATGGCAGCCATTCTATGTGGAGTGAGATGAAATCTCACTGTTGTTTTCATCTGCATCTCTTGAATGACCAGTGATGTTGAGCATTTCTTCATATGCTTCTTAGCTGCTCTTACTTCTTCCTCTGAAAAGTATCTGTTCATTTCAGATACCCATTTTTGAATTGGGTCATTAAATTTGGGTGGGCTGATTTTTTTGAGCTTTTATATATTCTAGATAGTAGCCCTTTGTCTGAGATGTGGCTGATAAAGATTTTTTCCCATATTTTTGGTTGCCTTTTCACTTTACTGGTGGTTTCTTTTGCTGTGCAGAAACCTCTCAATAGGATGAGATCCCATTTATCAATTTCTTCTACCAGTTCTTGTGCAATGGGGGGTTTGTTCATGAAGTCTTTCCCAAAACCAATGTCTTCAAGAGTTTTACCTAACCTGTTCTGTAGCAGGTTTAGTGTGTCTGATTTAATATTTAGAGGGTGGGCTAGATTTTTGACTAAGATAACTTTCCTTTTCATCTCTCCTTAACAGTGGGCAGATTCTTCTTTCAAACCATCATTTTATTGAAGACAAGGCCTTTGAAGTTTGAGTCAGTGTGTGGAAATGTATGTGGCCTTGGTGTGGGACTGAGTGCTTTAGCTCCGTCATCATATGCTCCTCAAAACATTAGCCCTTTGATTTATAAGATTCACAGTATTTGTCATGTGGTTGTGACAATACCCTCATTATTCTCATTTTCATTTAAAAAAATATTTGGTCCTTAATTTATTGTGAGCGGAGAGATGCTGCCTTATTTTAACGAGAATTTTGGAGTATTTTGTGGAGGAAGACATATTAGTTTCTTGGAGCTGCCACAAACTTGGTGGCTTAAAATATGAAGAATTTCTTCTGTCAGTTTTAGAGGCTAGAAGTCTGAAAAGGGAGTGAGCAGGGGGTCATCATTTCTGAAGACTCTGAGAGAATATCCTTTCTGTTTCTTCCTAAATTCTGGGAACTGCCAGCTGCCCTTGGCATCCCTGGACTGTGGGTTCCTTACTCCATTCTCTGCTCCTATTTCAGAAGGCTTCTCTTCTCTGCAGGCCCCAATCGCCCTCTCCTGATAAGGACATCTGACTAGATTTAGAGCCATCCTAATCCAGTATAGCCACACATCCACTGATCTGAAAAGACCTCATTTTCAAATAAAGTCTCACTCACAGTCTCCAGGTGGACATGAATTTTGGGATGACACTACTTACCGTGCTCTGCCACAATTCCAGAAGTTCCTGTGTAGGAAACCTTTTGTGGCTTCTCAGATGCACTGAGGACTGACTGGCAGCTGGGTTTATTGGAAGATCCTGGGCTGGAAGGCACAGGCTGGCTTCCTTGGGGAAGGCAGCATGTCTGTGTGGAAGTTTGAGATGGTGGCCTCTCACCCTGAGGAGAAGACGGTGACCAGTTTCTGTCAGTAACATGGGGTCTCAGTCACCAGGAGGCACTGGACAAATCCAGTTTTGGGGATCAGAGTTGTAAACTAGGGATGGACTGGGTTTTGTGGGTGGATGAGGGTGGCAGAGACAATTCTAGAAGCCAGAAGGGTTCTCTGCTCATCTTCCTGAGAACCTCTGTCTGTTCATCTCAAATCCCTTGGTGTGTGTGGTGAATTCCCCTGGATGCTTATATCAGGCTTTTGAGGCTTGTGTTTGAGCCCTGTGTGGGATGAGGCCTTTTGACTCCTCTAACCACCTTGGGACACAGTTAAGGCAGTAGTTATAAGAGGTGGGACTTTGGGAAGACAGAGACAGGAGAAAGACTCATGGTCATTCCAGAGGCAAAGTCAACCTTTAAAAAAAATTAATTGATTTTATTGGTCCATTTTATATACACATCTTCATCTCAATTGACATTAAAAGTGTATACCATTATATGACACTGCTTAATTCTCATTTTTGGGAGGGCAGTACCAGGTGATCCCTTCTCCCTGGTGCTGAACCTTGACAGAACCACTGACCTTATCCACTATCCCTAGGACCCAGCTCTCTCACTGCATCCTCTCCCATCCCAGTCATATATATGGGGCTAACATAGAGGATTAAATGACTGACTATGGTGGGGTGAGGAGGAAAAGTGGGATTCTTAGGATACAGCAGAGAGAGCACACAGGATGAGACAGTGGTGGGAGAAGAGGCGGGAACCCTTTCTACCCATTCAAGGGGTTCCCACTCAGCTCAAGGGGGAGGTTTTGGAAAAATAGGATATATAGAAATAACAGCTTGAATTTAAGTTTTGAAATGATGCCTTTTTAACTGTTTAAAAGGAAGCTTTTAGTGGGTATAGTTCCTAGCTTGTGAAGGCTAGCAGAGGACCCCACATTCACTCAACAAGAAGCAGTTTGTGTTTGCCGATGAGCCATGCAGGACACTAAGATACGAGGTGAGTGGGACTTGGATCTGTTCTCAAGGAGCTCACATAGTCCATACTTGCGTTGGACCCTCCTTTTCATGAGTCCTGAGCATGGTTAGTTTTAAGGAACATTGCTATGGTTAGCTCAGTTCCCCTCTCTTTGCTTCTTATGGAATAATGTAAAACATGGGTGGGAAATGGTACTTCTATTAATCATATTGGTAAACCTAATTAACCCTAAGTAATATATGCCAACATTAATTCCAGACTGGAAGCATGATGCACATTCTAGCTTCATGGGACACTTGCTGCTTGTTCTTACTGGTAAAAAATGAGTCTATACAGAGCATGTCTATCTGTCAGTTCTCAGGAGGCTCAGGTAGCTAGGGATGCTGTGGCCCAAATGTACCCTTTTGTAGTTCATTGTGCCCTTCTGAAGAAGCATCTGCATATCTCTATTGTGACCCTCTATGTCTGCCGTCAGGGGCCTAGAGAGTTTATGTGGGGTATAAATCTGCTCAGGTGTTTCCAGCTTAAATCCAGTTAAAGCCAATATTCTGCCTTCCTGTGTTCATAGCAAGTGCCTTTGAGGGACAGACAGAGTTACTTGGGAAAACTCTACTTATGTTTCTTGGGCCAACCAGTCTGGCTTTGTGTATAAGGAGAGGGAACCAGTGCCCATGGCAACCTCTGATGTTGGCTACCGTTCCATCTCAAATTGAACTCTTTCCATTAGTTCTTCAGTGGATCTGACTTAGTAGTTTTGGCAGCTTCTCTGTGAATTCCATCTAGATAAAATCATGGAGCCCACTGAGGGGAACGAGAGTCTACAGAGACAGCCTTGCTGGCAGGCCTGACCATTCTCTTTGTGCCTGGAGAGTGCAGAATGGGAAATGAGGTAAGACCTCAGGGGCAGAGAGGAGAGAGGTCAATGTCGAATTTGTTATGTGCAGGGAGAGGGCCATCTTACTGCTTTCTGGGGGGTGAGCCCCTCAGTGAGTGATGAGAAGGGAAGGACCAGACTGAATTCCTCTGAGGCCAAGCAAGCTGCAGACTATCTTCAGTACTACAGTGCTTGGTCACCCTGCGTTGTCTAAGTAGAAATTGGATGTCCAGTGTGGGTTCTGTTAGGGATCAAAACTAGTGTGAGAAAGGTGCAGAGCTGAACTAAGCTTTGAGGTTGAATTCAGCTAACAGCTAATTCAGGCTGACTTAATTAAGACTGAATTTTAAGCATCAGAAGCCCAGCTCAGACTAGTTTCTGTGATAAATGAATGGACAAGTGGGGGAATAAATAAAACATATACTGTATGGAATTATAACACTGATATGCCCAGGGAATGATTGATCTAATCTCATAAGGGTTTGGTTTCACTTTTACCTGTATTTTGCCTTCTGTTGTCTTGTTTCTCAGGCTCTATGAGAGCTATGTGATGGCCTCCAAACTATCCCTGGTTTAAGTGCAGCAGAAAAGTTCAGAGAAAGTGCCAGCTCCTCAAACAATAAAACACAGAGTTGTCATAAAATCCAGCATTCCACAACTGAGTACATGTCTAAGAGTATATGTCCACATAAAAATATGTGCATAGCAGTATAAGGCATTGTAGTAAAAAAAAATGGAAACAATCTCAAGTTCATCAACTGGGGAGTGTACAAACAAATATGGTCTAGTCATGCACCACACAGTGGTGTTTCCGTTAGTGACAGATCCTGTATGTGTATGCGGTCTCATATGATTATATTGCTTAATTATACCCTAGCCATCTGAATTTACATAAGTATACTCTATGATGTTGGCCAAATGACACATTTCTTAGGATGTATTCTTGTTAAACAATGCATATATATGTATATGTGAATATATATGGACATATATCCATAAAATATAGTACCATTTAGAAAAAGATGAAATGAAATCTGCAGGGATCCCATAGTAAGGGCAAGATAGGATAAAGGAATTGAATGAAGGAATTTAGATCAAATGATATTGACCAGTGGGCATGTGTCCTATTGAGAGGCTCACTCAAAGATAAACAGGAAACTGGGAATTGGAACAGGGCAGGCTGAAGACTGAGCTGGCTGTGAGGTCTGGAAAGTAGAGTAGGGAGAGGGGCTCTTATCAGAGAGGAGGATCCAGGGAGCAAAGTAAAATCCAGAGAGAGAAGACAGACGAGTAAGTTACTGATCTGTTAGTTGGACCGAGTAAAGGCAAACCTGGCACCAGCACCAGCACTGATTAGGGATGCCAGAACAGGGAAGAAAGGTGCAGGCCAGGGAAGTGGGTAGAACTGAACCCTGAGACACCAGTGGCTGGTAAGGGTGAGGGGCTGCAGATAGGGCAAGGTATAGAGAGGGTCTCTCTGCAGGGTCGTGCCTCATTCCATAGGAAATGAGAGACAGAAGGAGAGCAGTGCTCCTGAGAAGTGCTAAGTGATTGAATAGAGTTGTTACCTAGATGGTATCTAGATGCCACTCGCCAAAGCCTCGTGTGGTTATTGGTGGGGCTTTTCGGAGATGGCTGGATCTAGGGTGTGTGATACTGGGATTAAAGATTTGATGCTGGAATTAAGTATATGATGCTAGGATTAAGGAAGGCTCATCCTGGGTGTAGGTGGCACTGTCCAAAAGGCAGATAGGCTGGGATAAAAGAGAGGGGCAGGCAACTGCCTGCTTTTGATACTGTCATTGCTTGCGGCCTTCTGTCTGTCCTGCTTTCCCATAGACTACTTTTCCTCTGTGGAGTCCCTCTGCCATACCACTCTGCCTTGGAGACAGCCAGTTATGGACTGAATAAACTGTGAACCAAAATAAACTTTTACTTCTTTAACTTCAGATATTGGATATTTTGTCTCAGCAATGAGAAAAATAACTAAGGCAGGTGTTAACACAAAGGCGATTCTCATGGTGGATAGATGGTCAGAAGGTTTAGGACAGGAGTCACAGTAGTCTCAGAAGGATCTAGGTGGGGCCAACTAAGCCAGGAAGGTGGGGGAAGGGCCTATTTGCCAGGAAGACAGCATGAACAAGGTGAAGTGTTGGGAGGGTACTGGAAGGAAAGAGTGTGGCGGTCTTCACACTAGCTAAGGGGCATGTGGAAGTCTTCATATCAGATGGGGAGAATGTGGGGTTCTTTCCACTATATAAGGAGAGTACCAAGGTCTTTTCACACTAGAAGAGGAGCTTGTGGAGGTCTTCACATCACATGGGGTCCATGTGGAAGTTTTTTCACTTGGTGGAAAATTCAGTGGTCAGAGGAGGGAACACGGAGCCCCAAGATCTGAACAATGGCACCCAGGTTTGAGCAAGCTGTTTCTTGGCTTCCAGGTTATAGGGACTAACACCTGTTAGCCCTGCCTACCTGTTTATGTGCAACAGGTGGGTGGGGCATGGGATCCTAGTCCCCACCTGTACTCACTAGGCAGAGCCAGGGTTTTGACTTGGCAACTACAGGTCTTGTTGAGACCTCTAGGGACACATGGCGATGGTGAGTCACACATACACAGCAGTGAGTGTGGAAAGGGGCTGCCTTCCCCTGTGTCCATGGAAGTGGTAGAACTGGCCTGACTAAGCCACCAAGGACACAGTCATCCCCTGGTAGGAGGGGCCAGGCTTTGCTGCAGCCAGCCAGCTGAGAAGGCTTTAGTTCTTTTCTTTAATGGTCCTGGGGATCAAATTCAGGACCTCACACTTACGAGGCAGGTTCTGTGTCACTGAGCTAAACCACTGGCCCCGTGGAGGCTCTATGTCTGAAGCACAGCCCTGGCTAGAAGATCTGGATCTTGGGAGTCAGTTTAGGTGGGCCCTACCCACCAACCAAAGCAGCTTTGAGAGAGAACAGTTTTTTGTCAACACAGGTCCTTAGGAAGGACTGACAGCCCAACATCCATCCATCCATCCATCCATATCTTTTATTCTCTCATTTTTAATTTAGTCAGCAGATATTTATGAAGTGCTCCATCAGGAACTGTTCCTATTGGTAGGGGGTACAGTCCCTGTATGCCTTGAGCTCACAGACTGGAGAGGTGAATAGTAAGCTTTTCTTGATGGGCCCCAGGGTGGCATAAAAGGAGCTGAGGAAGAATGACAGAGGCACCTGCCCCTGTCTGGCGGTGGTCAGAGAGGGCTTCCTGGAGAGATGATGCCTGGGAAGACCTGGAAGGCCAGTAGTAAGGAGCCTCATGAAGTGTGTGGGAAGGGAACGGAGGAGCTGAGCTCTAGTGCTGCTGGAAGCTGCGCCAGTGTTGATTCCTGTTCTCTGCACAGTCATGGCACTGCTCATCCCTTCCCGGTGCTGAGCCAGACCAAAGGTGGCTCTGCTGTGGGGCCTGAAGTGTAAATGGTGACTCCTAAGGGAGATGACTCAGGCACTGATGTCTCAGTGTAAACTGGGGACCACTGGGGTCAGAGCATATGTAGCTGCTGGACAGGGCCTGGTACTGAGGAGCCTGGAAAAACCTCGGCATGTCTGAAAGGTGGACACAGCTGGAAGCCCTGGCAGAGTCAGGCTATTGTGATTTATAACTGAGAACCTGAAGGTGACAAATGTCCCTGGCTAGTTCCAGAATGGCAGGAGGAGAGAAGTCAGGGCCAGAAGGCCTGAGCTAGATGAGCACATGGCTGGGTGAGGTGGCGCCTCTTCCTTGGATGGCAGGATCTGCCAGCAGCTCAAGTGAACAAGAAAACACAGGTTTCCTACTCTTCTAACACTGGGCCTAAGCTCCAGTGACTCAACTGGACTCAGCCCCACTGGTCACTTGGTATGGATGCATGCATCAGACACTAATGAGCTACAGAGCCTGCAAGGTGGTGAGCAGATGTGGGCATCCAGTGTAAGCTGGCCTCCCCCCTACGGTACCTGTCCAGGCTTACAGTGTCTCTGGCTGAGCATCAAACAGACTGCAAGTGCAACCTCTTCCAAGAATAGTGGGCAGGGCCCACTAATGTGCTCATTAATAGTGCACATTCCCCTCAAAACATGAGAGTGAGGTCTGGGTGCACCAGAAACTGCCCACAAATCAGTATATCAATGTGACAAGCTGCCTCTTGCCAGAGAGATAGGAATGTCCTAATGAGCAGAAACCCACATCCTCTTCCCAGCAGGAAGGAGTGATTTTCACATTTCCACTCATCTCTGTGTACAGAAATGTTTCCTTTGATCATCTAAAACATTTGGGGAGCTGCTGGCTAGAAGTGATAGGACTTGATTGCCTCTGGACCTCCTCTGCTGGGCTTTCTGCTGGGTCAGCTCTGAGAGTCGGTACCTCATTGGCCAAATTACCTGGGCTGTCCCTGGTGGAGACAGGTGGAGGGTCCCAGGAACCTGACAGGATTGACATTTGACACCATGAGCTTTCATTTGCTACTTTTGCCACAGTGTTTGAATGCTATGCCTGGAGAGGAGAAGCCTGGGAAGACCTGGAAGGCCAGTAGTAAGGAGCCTCATGAAGTGTGTGGGAAGGGAACAGAGGAGCTGAGCTCTAGTGCTGCTGGAAGCTGCGCCAGTGTTGATTCCTGTTGTCTGCACAGGAATCTCTGGCTCTCTGGGCTTGTCTGCTGCATAAGCCCAAGGAGAAAGGATTTAAGAGGGGAGATGGGAGATTTTTGTCTCCACTGTGGCTCTGGGAGATGAATGGCCTGTCGGTCTCCCACAAGGTCAACAGTGGAAAATGAGGATGCATGGGGCAGATGGGGAAGGGCCAGAGCAGCACCACTAGGCAAAGGGAAGGTGAGGCTCTGCATTACCACCATGAAGTATTGCTGCAAGATATCCTTTTAGATCATGTGGATGGAAGTGGCAGCTCCTGGTCAATACTGCAGTGCCTTGCAGGTGAGAGGTCAGAAGGGGCAGCTTTGAGTTCAGGGGGCCCTCAGCCTCCTTGAGCTTCATCAGGGCCTGAGCAGGGGAGGTTGGAGGGATACCTCAGGGACACCTTGAGCCTGTGTGAAGAAGCCATGTGATGTCTTAGTGAGAGTGAAGATGTGAGGTGTGTTCTGGCCTTGCAGGTTGTTAACAAGGTGAGTTACAAGGTTCTTACAGGGATGTAAGGTTAATAACTGTACTTCCCTGCTTTTACCATAATAGGTAGCTGGCCATTTTTGTCTCCCTCCATGTCCTGGAGATGAGCAAAATCTCATTTCATGGAGGAGTTATGAAAGGCCTTGGAAAGACCATTAACTTGCCCATGCCTGTAGTCTGGTGTCTGGACCTGGCCTATCTGGTTTCCAAATCCCCTTCCCTCACATTGTGTGGCTCTGCTGTGGGTTGCTATACCTCAATCCACACTTGGCACCTAGTAGGTGCTCATAAATGTTAGCAGGATTCCCTTCCTGTCACTTTCATTAAGGCCTCCCTTCCCTCTACCCTCTGTTTCCACTCAGCTCAGCTCCATAGATACTTTCTGGGGCCTCCTTTGCATCAGCTTGCAGAGGCCGGACCAAGATCTGTGCTCTCTTTCAGCAGGGCAGCTCTGTTATGGATAGTAGCTCTCCACCTAGTGGCCATTATTTCTCAATACCTGGAGTGAGGCTGTGTATTTAAGTTCTTAAGAAGACGTGTCCTCGGCAAGGTGTTTAACAAATGGCAAGCCATCTCCATAGAGAGTACCCTATGAGCCATGTGGGAGAATGCAGGATGGATGGATCCTGGGGCCTGAATAAAAGCCTTGGCCCTGGGGAGAGCAGGCTGGCTGGGAGCATGAGGCATGACACCTCACCTGTTACCTTCTTGTGCCACCAAGATGCTAGCAGCAGCCAACGCAGCTTTACTAGTCCAGGCAGCTTCAGAGATGAAGCCTGGAGGCTTTCCTTCCATCTGGAGCTCACAAGGGGAGGAGGAAGAAAGGTAAACACAAGAGAGTTGGAAATTAAAGTGAGTCATGCCTCCAGAGAAGTTGGGAAGGACTGTGGGACCCAGAGGAGGAAGTGTCTCATCAGGGGATCAGGGAAGAGTTCAGAGATGTGACCAGGAAGGAGACATATCAGAGCTGCTAAGGGAGAAGGAGAAGCCACTCAGGAAGAGAGCCCCATCTGAGCAAAGGAACGAAAGCTGAGGCTCAGGAGATGTGTCTGAGCACTTGGGGAAGCAGTGAGGTCAGGCTAGGCTAGGCAAGGCTGAAGAGAGCAAGCTAGATTTTGTGGGCTGTGAGAGCCACCCATTACCCTTCACTGTCAACTTGATTGGTTTGACAGATCCCAGCTTAGTGAAGTACACTTCCAGTTGTTTTGGGGTGTGGGTGGGATAGGGGAGGATGACCTTGGACACCGTACCAGGTCTGTGGCCCTTTCCTCTCTGGCTCTTGCTCTGTTGCTTTGTTTCCTGACTGTCATGAGGTAAGTAGCCAGCCCTGCTATCATGATGTTTCTGCCTGGGAGCCAGCTTGATCATGGACTGAACTCTCTGAAACTCTGAAACCTCTCTTCCTTTAAGTTACAGGGGTTAGATGTATTGTCCCAGCAATGGGAAAGCTGAGTAACACAAAAGAAGGGCGTGGTAGACACCTTGTGCTTTAAGCAGGTCCTTTTAGGGGTCACGTTATGGCTGTTAGGAGTAGGAAATGTTAGCTATGGGAGACAGTGGCAGAAGAGGAATGGTGGGGAAGGACAGAGGGCAGTATGAAAGGTCTCTTTGTCCTCTTCCAGGCTATGCAGAGATAGGGAGTCCAGGGCAGAGCATGGCAGAATGGCAGGGGCAGGAAGGAAAAACTGTGGCTGAGTCTGCTGGTCCCCAGGTGGAACAATTTCTCTTCCTGGGGTCCAGTGGGTCTGGTCCTGAGCTGGCTCCAGGGCTCTGCTTGTTTATTTGATTTGGTACGGGTCTGCCATTGCCTGGGCATCTGCCTTGAGGGCCACTGAGTAATTGAAGGTCTGCAGTGCCCATGCTGGTGTGGGGAGGGAGGCACTCTGCAGTCTGAATGCAGTGCGCTGAGGCAAACTCAGCATTCTTGGTGTTGCTTTTAAAGTGTCTGTAGAATGCACTTTGCCTGTCTGCATTTATGAGAAATCTGCCTTGCACACAGGTTTCAAAAATATCTTGCAGATCTATGCTGGGCCCTGTAGGGACAAGGTATGAGATGCTGTGTTGGGCCTGGAGGTCCAGGATGAGGACAGAACAGAGAGGACAGGCTTAGTCATCACCAAAGGAATGAGTCAAGGCTTGGAGAGCTTGTGGCTGGCTATGAGGGAAAGTGAGTCACACACACTAGGGGCTTATTCCTGGAGGGCAAAAGCCCTGAGGGCAGAAAAAGCTTTTCAGAGAGCCTCACAATAGCCACCTCATCCCCTTGCCAGGATCTCCTTGTTCATTAGTACCTACTCCCTAAGTGGTCTGCCTTTCCTCAATAGTGTCACCTTGGGACAAGCCTTCAACACACGAGTCTTTGGGGGCCACTTAGATCTAAACTATATCCCAGGACAGTATGCATCAGCCACCATTGCTGCCTAACAAACCATCCCCAAACCAGATATCAAAAACATCTCTTTTATCTTGCTCATGGATAAGAATTATGGACTGGAACAGGGTATGAAGGAGCTATGTACCTCTGATATGTGGTGTCTTGGGGCTGTTGGCTCTGGGGGTTGGATCCCTCTGGACAGATCCATATTCATATCTATGGTTGATACTCATCTGTTAGCCTGGAGCTCAAGAGGGCATTCAGTTGGCCATGTGGCTTTCCCATATGGCCTGAGCTTCCAGGTAGCTGGACTTTGATGGTGGGTGTATCAGTCAGTGCTTATTAGAGGAACAGATTCAGTGTAAGATATATAAGTATATAAGAGTTTACAAGATAGATTTACAATGGTTTCCCACAAGCCATGTGTGCAAGAGTGCAAAAGGGCTGTGTGTGTGCTGGAGATCCAGAGGATTCAGTCCAAGGTCAGAGACCCCAAACCTACTGTAGTGTCCATTGAGTCCCTTCCCCTTCAGGAAGCTGAAGAATCTGCACCAGGAGACTGAAAAGTCTGTGCTAGAGGCCAGGAGATTATATCCAAGGTGAAGGTGAAGTCTTAGGCTTCTCCAAAGAAGCAGATGTGCCCCCTTCCTATGTTTCCCTTTTATTCTGTTCAAGCTACAAGCCTATTGGCTGGTGCCACTCACTCCTAAAGTGGGCCCTTTTTCTTCAGTAGATCCCTACAGTCACTCCCAGAACTATGGTGATCTAAGTTAGATTAGCATGTCTTGCTCAAATGGATACAATCAGCCAACTACCATAGTGGCCCAGGACTCTGTTGGTGAATATACCAGCAACAAATAGAAGATATTACATCTTAGGACCTCCGCCTGGAGACACAGTGCATCACTTCTGCTACATTTCACCTGTGGCAGGCTAGTCACAAGTCCTCTTGTTTCCTAGACTGCAGGGAAGGAATTAAACTTCATCATGATGGGAGAGTGGACATGTGCCAGGTGAGCATGCAGGGCAGCAAATGCACTGTGGTCATGTCCAGACAACAGTCAGCTTGTCATCTCGCTTGATCCCTTGATGACTGAGGGAGTTGGCAATGCCATTCTCCCCACTGTGCAGATGAGAAAACTAAGGCTTGTGGGCTCCTCAAGAGCTGAACTGGAAGCATTTCTAACTATCCCCCTCCGTCGTCTTTCACAAGGTGCCTTTCTTTCCTGGGGGTAAATGTCTTAGTGAACTTTCAGCTTTCTGTTGTGCTACTTCCCTTTGCTAGGGCACCATTAATAATCAGTCATGCTGCTCAATGTTTTCCTACCTCTTGGGGGGGGGTCCTTGTTGTTTTGGGGATAGGCCCACCTGCAGAGCCCCAGCTGTGAGTTAACATTGTGTCTGAAGGCCTTTAAGACGTAGAAACAGCAACATACGATAGGGTCCTGGCTTTTCTAGGGCCATCCAGGGTCTTGATGCTAAAATAAGGATTAAAATAAGGATTGTTTTCTAATGCCTGCGGGGGAAGGAGGCACATAGAGGGAAGAGATGGGACTCAAACATGTTGGCTGGTGATCATTTTCCTTGCTTATACAAAAGGAGATCAAACTAGAAATACCTTGTAGCTAACTTAAATTTAAATCTTCTGAGGGTGGCTACAATAGGCCTTATTTCTGGACATGGAAAGATTTTAATATTCTGTATTACAAGAATTATTCCTAGGTTGGCTGGGGATTTAGCTCAGTGGTTCTGGCACCTTTCTTGAAAGCTCGAGGGCCTGGGTTCAATCTCCGGTAACCACATACAACATAGCCAGGCGTGGTGACTCACACCTACTAGCAATCAGTACCATATACCACAGTGCTGGGCATGGTGGCTTATGCCTGTAATTCTAGCACTTGGGAGGCTGAGGCAGGAGGATTGTTGTGAGTTCAAGGCTGAGTTTAGGACCAGCCTGAACTATAAAGTGAAATTCTGTCTCAAAAAAAAAAAAAAAAAGAATTATTCCTATTGAGTATTCCTGTTTTCTCTTCTGACCCTTCCCATAGCCTGGTAATAATTCTAACTTTGCCCTGATATTTCTCCTTCCTTGAAAAGTAAAACTGGAAGAACTTGTATGGGAATGGTGTTGTATGAGGAGTTTTAGTAATTTTTTATGGACATATAAAATGCACTTGTGATATGTGTTGATGGGCAAAATGCCCATTAACAGGAGAGCTATATAGAGTTGTCAGGCCAAATACTCAGTTATGATACCAGTACCTTTAGTGTAAGCATACCCCACAATTACAGAGGGCATGTCCTAAGCATACAGCATGGTGAGTTACCACAGAGAGCACATCTGTTTAATGGGGGCCCAGATTGAGAAGTAGCATGTTCCATGCTCCCAGAACACCTTCATGTCCTCTTCCAGGCCCACTCCTCCCATCTGGGCTTCTCTTGCCTGTTTTCTTTTCTTTTTTTTTTTTTTTTGAGACAGGGTGTTGCTTTGTAGTTCAGGCTAGCCCTGAGCTCAGCCTCAAACTCACATCACAGCAATCCTCCTGCCTCTGCCTCCCGAGTGCTGGGATGACAGGCGTGAGCCACCACGCCCGGCACTGTGGTATGTGGTACTGGTTGCTGCTGGGGTGAGTCTCCACACCCAGTATGGTATGTGGTTAACCGGGGATCGAACCTGGGTCCTTGCTCTTGCAAGACAGGCGCTGGAACCACTGAGCCAAATCCCCGGCCCCCTCTTGCCTGTTTTCAAATATCATGTGCAATGAATGGAGTCATCTACTCTGGATTGCTTTTGGCATCTGGCTTCTTTTTGTTCATCATGATATCTATGAGGGTCATTCATGTTGTTGTGTACAGCAGAGGTTCATTTTACGGAATATTCTGTAGATGATACACTTCCACTAAACACATTATTATTGTCATTTGTCTAAAATTCTAATTTGACTGGGCATTCTGCGCATTTTCTGGCAATCCTGTTTTATTTTCTTGTCAATAGACATTTTGTAGTATTTAGTTTGGGGCTATTTTGAGTGTCACTCTATGAATACAGTAGTATGTGTCTTTGGGTGAACATATGGGCTTGTCTCTTTTGAGTATTTACCTACCAGAGGAATTTCTAGATTACTGGAATTGTGCGTGTTCATTTTTTTTTTCCAGTTTTTTGAGACAGGGTCTCACTTTGTAGTTCAGGCTGGCCCTGAGCTAAGCCTCAAACTCACATTGAAGCAATCCTCCTGCCTCTGTCTCCCGAGTGCTGGGATTACAGGCATGAGCCATTCGCCCAGCACTATGGTATGTGGTACTGATTGCTGCTGGGCGTGAGTCTCCACTCCCAGTATTGTATGTGGTTATGGAGGATTGAACCCGGGTCCTTGTGCTTGCAAGACGGGTGCCGGAACCACTGAGCTAAATCCCTGGCCTGTGCATGTCCATTTTAGTGTATATGACTTGCACTGTGCCAAACAGTACCAGTTCATAGACTGCCAGCAGTGTATGAAAGTCCCAGTTGCTCTATGCCCTCGCCAATACTGGGCACTTCTTCCGTTTTTCTGTTATCCACTCTAGAAGTATATTCAGCCTTAATGCCATTGTAGTTTTGCTTGTTTTCAATGACTCATAACACAAAATACCTTGTTACCTGCTTGGTGACTCTAGGCCTCCTCTTGTATGAAGTACATATTCTGTTGTGCTGCTCATTGCTTTATTAAGATACTTGCCTCTTAAAAAATGCATTTAGGCATTTCTTACATAGTTTAGCTACCAGGTATTTGTCAGACTCATCTTTTGGGGAGCATTCTGTAGGAAAGGTGAAAGAGGACTCCTGGTTAGGTGTGTGTCTTATTGGTAACGTAAAAGTGAAATTGGGTGGGGAGAGGATTTAATAGGAATTGCTTTAGATGAGGACTAGGATATCCTCTAATAATCTTTGTCAAGTGTAAATGGAGACTGGGCTGTGTTTTTATGAATGCTTTATTTATCCTGAGACTGGATCAATTGGAGTCCTGTGTTGCTTGGATCTTGGCATGAAGGTGCAGACAGATTTCCTTTTGTTGAGCTTGTAGTGTGTCTTGGGAAATTTAAACTGGAAAGCCCATCCAAGAAATTTGCTTCTGCAACAAAATACCTGCCTGAGACAATTAGCTTATAAAGAGAAAGAGCTTTTTAATATACAGTTTGGAGGTGCAAGTCCAAGACAGTTGGTTGCATTGGTTTGGTCTCTGGTGAGGGTAGCAGATGGCAGTGGCAGGAGCACATGTTGGAGTGAGTGGTCATAAGCAAGGAAACAAGATATTGTTTCTGGTTCTCACAGTCCTCTCTGAGGGCAGAACCCCAGCAGTCTAAACACTTTCCATTGGCTCCACCTCCTAAAGGTCACAGAACTTCCTGACACTACCACCCTAAGCACTAGGCCTTTGGGGACACTATTCAGGCCATAGCAGTGTTCCAGCATCGATCCTATTACGTACTTCCACACCTTGGGGGCAGATGTCATCTCAAGAGAATGGAGATCTTTATTTTTTTGTATAAAGATAAGTATCAAAAAAACACATTTAATAAGGATAGAACGTTCAATATTTGAACATTAGTGGCATCTAAAAATTACATTTAATTCATAAATCAAAACTGCACACCAGGTGATATTTATGGTGATTCTTGCTGGAGGATATATTAAAACTTGTAAGAATTGTAAATGCTATAACACAAAATGCTACACTCTCTGGTCATAATTGATGACTTACTCTGGAATGTATGGAATAAATTAATTTCATTGCTGTACAGATGACATTAATATGCTTTTATAATTAATTTAGTTCTGAGAGCTGCTTGGGGTGCCAGGATTTCACTGGAGGGAGGAAATGCCACAAAGAAAAAGGTGAAGAATAATTTGGAAACCAAATAAAGAATAACACTGTAATAGGATATAGCAGGCTTGGCGTGGCCCTGTCATAGAAGAAAATACATCAGGGAATTTCTCAGAGCTTAAAATGGAGGGCATGACTATGTATGATTCCAATAATGCTGATTCTCACTAGGATTTCTCAAGTCCTTCTTGTCAGTGGGAGTCAGGAGCTCTTTCAAATATGAGCCTTTCACCTCCCAAACTGGCCTCTTTAGAGGCCTCTGAGGACCTAAAAGGAGCATCAAAGGATCAAGGATGACATCTTCTTAGAAAGCAGGTTCCCCCCTTTCCTCTGCTAGCTCTTAATACTACAAATAACCCAAACCCATCATGGACTCCTTTCTTCTTTTTCAGGCACTGTGCTAAGTTTTTCCTATTCATTGTGTCAATGGAAATTGTTCTTCTCTCTCTTAACTTAAATAAAAGGATGGAGTTTATTGATTATTCCCTAGAAAGCTAACAAATTCAGCCAGAATTTCACCATGAGAGAGCACGATTCTCTATGCTTTGTTCAGCAGGGTAGTAGAAGTTGTGATTTCATGGCCTGAGTGGATATTGGACTATTCATTGCTTTTCAAGTTTCCCATTTTCTCAAAGGACTCCCAAATTATGGAGAGGTGGTTTCTTCAGAGACAATTCTCCTTTGCTTTCCTCTTTCCTAGGTACTTGAGTAAAGAAAGTATATGACTTAGGCACTCTCTGATCTAAACAATTCTAGTTCATTAACATTCCCTCCACTCCCTTGCCTTGTTCTGATGTAATTGTGGGAAAAGGTAATGATATTTCTGTAGTTCTGAGAAGCATGAGTAAGGGCTCATGTGCACACACATAGTGAACACCCAGAAGCCTATGTTAAACAGCTGGAAAGATTTATTAGAAAGAAGAATCTCTAAACACAATTTCCCCTGGCTTAATGTTTCATCAATGAAGTCATCCCTGACTATCAGCTACAAGCCAGGATCAGAGAGTCCTGAGGGGGTTGCTGGGTGGTGTAGGTGGTGTATGTGCATGTGAACATGTGTGTAAGTGTGTGATTTAGGCATGTGTGTGCTCACATGTAGACAGTGATATGTGTGAATATATGTGATAAGTGTGCTTACATGTGTGGACGTATGAATGCAGTTGTATGTGCATGTGTCTGAGCCAGTGTGTGAGGCTGTGATTGTACAAGAATGTGTGTGCATGCATGTGTGGGTGTGCATGGATTGCTGTGACTGTGCATGTGTGTGTGTGCACACATGTGCGTGTATGTGAGCACAAAGAGGGGAGAAAGAGAGAGGATGTAGGAAGAAGAGGATGCGGAGGTGAGTGGATGCATCTGTCGTACTCAATGAGTACGACAAGTAGGAGAAAGACAAAAGCTCTGGGTCCAGTACTCTCCTTCTCTGACTTGTGAAGCCCTCTTTCACCTTCCTCTACACATTTCTGTCTTCTACTGCCCTGTTCTCACTGAACAGAATGCCTGGGGATTTCTCATGCTACCTCCAAACAAGCCCGACTGTTTGCTTCCAAAGCCAACATTGCCACATTCAGCCTCAGTTTCCTGTGTACATGGGCAGAATAGGAGTCACATGGTGGCAGAAAGGTCCTGCACGGCCACCTTCACCTCATGCTCCTGCACATGGGTGCCCTCCCTTGAGAGGTGGCTCAGTTGACTGCATCTTTTCTCTTCACAGTCATGGATTCTGGCAGAAAAGATGGGATATTGCTTTTGAGGTTAGTTTTGATTTATTCTGTCTGGTTTTGCTGTCGTGTGGTGAAGAGATTAGGCAGAGACACCCTGTTACAGGCTGAACCCTCCCATGTCGATCCTGACCCATTCATGTGAGTGACTAACCCTAGTACTTCAGAATGGCTTGCAAATGAGGTTAAGAGTTTTTACAGAAATAATGAGACTAAAATGAGCTCATTAGACTTGGCCTTAAATCAATAATGACTTGCGTATGTACAGAAGGGACATCATGTAAGGGCATCAGGGCAAGACAACTATCTAGAAGCCAAGAAAAGAGAAAGGCCTAAGAAGAGACCATCCTTCAGACACCTTCTTTTGGATTCCCAGCTTCCAAAACTGTGAGACAATAAGTGTTTAAGTTGCCCACTCTGTGCTATTTGTTATTGCATCCTGTATTGGTCAGCTTTCCTGTGGCCAAACACATTTGACACCTACAATTTAAGGAGGAGAGGTTTAATTTAGCTCATAGTTTGGAGGATTCAGTCTATAGCCAGCTGTCTCCAAGGCAGGAACATTGGCAAAAGATATGGTGAAGTCGAGCTGCTTAGTTCATGGTGGTTTGGAGCAGAGCAGCCTGGAGAGGAATGGGCAAGGGACCATATATAGTCCCCAAGGTCATGTTTCCATGGACCACTCAGACACATCCTGGAGTGCACTTTACTAACCTGTGAGGTATTTCTTAGCCCAGTGAAACTGACTAATTGGGATTGAGGGTCACACAACCTTGGCTGACTAATGCAGGCATGTAGTCATGGAAGTGAGTTTGGACAAGGATCTAAAGACTGAGGGACTTAGAAAGTTGAATTTTGGCCCCAGTGGACCCTTAATCACCTAGTCCTGGGTGACAATTTTCTCTTGAGAGACCCTGGGCAAGAAGTATCCAGCTAAGTTGCATCTGGATTCTTGGCCCCTACAGTATCTCTCTCATCTCTGCTATGAGATAATAAACACCGGTTCTGTAATCTGTGAATGAAGTATTGGAGTAATTTGTGAGAAAACTAACATATCTTCTCATCCATCCTTTTACTGATGAGACTGAGGGAATTCTGAGGGTAAAAGAGATGTTAAAATTAAAAATTTGAATATTTTGGAAATATTTTATTAACACATATTAATTATAGATGTTAATGGTTCATAGCAGCATTTCTGTCCATGCAAACAGTATGAATCAATCCTATCTAACCACCCTCCTTTCATAGTTACCTCTCACTTTCCTCTTTGAAGTATTTATTGCTTGACTGACCAGTTGATGTTATTATATTGATTCTATAAATGATTCTACTAAAAACCATTTTAAAAATAAAATTTTAAAAACAAAGTATGACATATTTATGTACAATAAAGTAAAACTTAATACATTTCAATATTATCTGAATAATATCTGAATATTATCTGAATAATTATCTAAATAATAAAAAAAGTACAATGGTTATGGATTTTAATAAGCTTTCCAGCCATATCTATCTCTATTGTGTTGCCTATGGTATTAAGATTTTTCCAGGTTGGGGACTTAGCTCAGTGGTTCTGGCACCTGCCTTGCAAGTGCAAGGGCCCCAGGTTTGATCCCCGGTAACCACATACAACAATGCCAGGTGTGGAGACTCATGCCCATCAGCAATCAGAACCGCATACCACAATGACAGGCATGGTGGCTCACACCTGTAATCCCAGCACTTGGGAGGCAGAGGCAGGAGGATTGCTGTGAGTTCAAGGCTGAGCTCAGGGGTAGCCTGAACTACAAAAGTGAGACCCTGTCTCAAAAAAAAAAAAAAAAAAAAAAAAAAAAAAAAAAAAAAAAAAATTTT
>PVIR01003747.1:16130-53387 GCA_004026965.1 Petromus typicus | reverse complement strand
TCTATAGATATTGAGGCATCTAGTCAGCTCCGGAAAAGTGAAAGTAATTCTCAGTGCACTCTTTCTGGCATTAAACTGTGAAAATCTATCAGTTTAAATATTTTATAATGTACTATGTAATATTTTATAATTTTGCCCTTTTTGGTGTGTGTCATATCACACTGGGGATGAAAATCATAGCCTTGCACATTCTAGGCAAGTTCTATCACTAAGTTATAACTCTTGTTCTTTAAAAAAATTTATACTTTGAATTGGGTCCTGGAAAAGTTGTCAGGCTGGTGTTGAACTTGTGATCTTCCTGCCTCAGTCTCCCAAGTAGTCTAGGTCACAGGCATGCATCACCATAACTACCTTATTTTATCACTTTTGAGTAGTTTTCTTCAATGAATATTTTTACAACACAAAGTTCATCTAACAAATCATTTTTATTTGTGATTCTTTTGAATGCTTCATTTAAGTAAGATGCGGTGAAATTGTAAACTTTCTCAGTGTTATACCTTTCTGGAACAGAACATAATTTTTCTAAATAAAAATAGCTCCATCAAAACACTTCTTGAAAGTCAAGATACTTTGAAATGCAGGATCATCATAGATTTTCAGTACTGAAGTCTTGTGGTTTAGTGTATTGAGTTTCTTCTTTGTCTCTTATGGGTAAATTCCAATGTCTTTATTTGCAAGTGTTCTTTTCAAACAATGCAATTTTGTCAATGCTTCAAGAGCTCAAAGTCCATGTGAGAAACAGTTTGATCAAGGATCTCTGATATTTTGAGCAACCTGCATTTAAACTTTAATTTCATCATAGGACATTTTGATTGACTTCAGAGCTCAAATTTCTCTAAAATTGGAGAGACAGAAGGTATCAAGGGGAGAGAGCTCAATACGGCATACTGATGCTTTGTTTTTCCTCTTTTGCTCTTTGGGAGATCAAACCTAAGTCTCCACTCATGCTTGGAAAATATTCTACCCCTGAGCTACTTCTCCAGGCCTGTTTTCTTCATTTTTAGTGAGCTTTGTCACAAATATATATATTTATGTGTAAATGTTGACAACTACAACTTTTACTTAAATTGATAAAATATTCAAGCCAATTTGGATTCAGTTCAATGTGCTCTGTCACAAATTCCAAGTAAATTTCTGCTTCATAGATTTCCTAATTTCATAAGAATATTGCTTCTAGCATGACAGCTGCCCCACCAAAAGCTATTATTGAAAGAATATGTAGTTTAACTTCAGTATCAGTCTTTCAATGGAATTCATAATAGTTTAGTAAATACTATGGCTTTATTTTTCTGCTTGGAGCCTCTAATTTCCTTGTTTTATTTTCCTTTTATATATCTTTATTATATCCTTAATACTATCTAATCACTTAATTATATTCTTTGTTAAAGAAAATGTTTTTATCTTGAAGATGTTTTTCCTCTCAGTTCCATTTTCTGGAGAATATCTTGGTAGAATATTTTTCAAAAAAGTTTTTGGGATGTAGATTCTCTAAGTATTTTATTATCTGAAAGTGTTTATATTGCCCTCTACTCATTGGATAGTTGCTTTAAAAATAGAATTATAAGTTAAGAGTTTTGGGGCCGGGGAGTTAGCTCAGTGGTTCTGGTGCCTGTCTTGCAAGCACAAGGACCTGGTTTCGATCCCCAGTGACCACATACCATACTGGGTGTGGAGACTCACACCCAGCAGCAACCAGTACCACAAACCACAGTGCCGGGCGTGGTGGCTCACGCCTGTAATCCCAGCACTCAGGAGGCAGAGGCAGGAGGATTGTTGTGATGTGAGTTGGAGGCTGAGCTCAGGGCCAGCCTGAACCACAAAGCGAGACCCTGTCTCAAAAAACCTAAAAAAAAGAGTTTTATTTCTTTAATGAGAACTTGAGAGCATTGTTCTTTTGTTCTGGCCTCTAAAGCTGCTGAAGGGAAACTATATGCCAGTGTGAATGTATTTTCTTTGTAGATGATCTGTTTTCCCCATCAGAAGCTGAAGAAATATTCTCTTTGCTTTTGGAGTCCCAATTTCAGGAGGATGATCTAGGAGGGCGTCTTTTTCCATTCATTTTGCTTGGTATCTGAGAGCCCTATTAACAAGACTATGTGTTCCTCTACCCTTTAGGGAATGTGACTCTATTTTTTATATTATTTCTACACCTTTCTGTATTATTTTCCCTATAATTCCTAGTAAATGAGTACCGGGCTTTTAGATTTATCCTGTATGTTTCATATATTTTCTCATATATTTTTTGTTCTCTTAATGTATATTCTGTGTGAGTTCCTCAGCTTCCAGATTTTTCTCAGTGGAATATTTGTGTAGCACTCATACTTCTAAGAACTCTTTCTTGCCCTCTCATCCCTTTCACTTTTAAACATAGCTTGTTCTCTTTTTAGGGATGCAACATCTTTAACTTGTCTAAGGCACTACTATTTTGAAAGTTTTCTTTTGTCCTGTGCAAGTTTGGCTGCCATTACCTTTCATGCTGCTGCTGTTTATTGACTCCCTGTTTGGTTGCCATGGGTATGAAAAGAGAACCAAATATGAACACCTGTGGTTGGTGAGGTTTCTCTGCTCCAGGCCAGACTTGTTCTGCCTGGAAGTTTTTGGTCTCATTGACCTGAGTGTTACTCTGTTAGCACTTGAGAATGTTACTCTGTCATTTGTGTACCTTATGTCTTTGTAAAGTTCCTACTAAATGCCTGTGTTTTCCATAGGGTCCTTAGGTTGGGCATCCTCCCGTGAGCTCCTGGCTTGTGGGCAGTGCCTATTACATGATTGGATTACACTAATGTGGACAGGTGAAGAGCTGTGGCCACTGGAGGCCTAGCCTGCCGAACATAGGGTATGCCCATCACCATTCAGGTGGGGTCCTGGTGCTCAGTATTGCAAGCATGCCCCCTGTGCCGGAACTAAGAACCTCTTGGTTCTGAAGCTTGGTAATGGCATTGTGAGAGGATGGAACAAGGTGGGAGCACAGGAAAGGCTGGGACAGAGGAATGGACAAGACTTGACTGAGGGATTAAAAAGTGGTAAGATTGGTGGAGGGGCTATAATAGAGTTGGAAGCATGTGCATGCGTGCGTGCGTGTGTGCGAGCATGCGTGTGTGTGTGTATGTGTGTGTGTGTGTGTGTGTGTGTGTGTAGGCAGGCAGCCAGGTAAGCAGGTCCAACAGAAACATGCCTTCCCAGTATGTGGAGGCTGATGTGGGGTTGGTTGTAGGAGTCTTTCAAGCTAGAGAGTCAGTATGCAGATCTGCATTCTAGTGTCACAGCTGTGGGACACACAGCGGGGACCACCAGCCTCCAGAGAGAGGGTGGAAAAGAGAAAAGCCCAGTGTTGCTCCATGTGGAGAGGGTATTGAGTCTCCCTCTTCCCTCCCTCCTCCCTCTTCGTCCCTCCCTCCCTTTTTCTCTTCAGCACACTAACTGAACTCTCTTGATATCCAACTCTGGGCTGGGCAATGAGAAACTCTGGATGAATAGAAGGGAGTATGAAATTCCCCAGCCAGGGCAGTCTCTTTTTTTTTTTTTTTAGGTTTTTTTTTTTTTTCTTTTGAGACAGGGTCTTGCTTTTGTGGTTCAGGCTGGCCCTGAGCTCAGCCTCCAACTCACATCACAGCAATCCTCCTCCCTCTGCCTCCTGAGTGCTGGGATTACAGGTGTGAGCTGCCCCGCCCAGCACTGTGGTATGTGGTACTGGTTGCTGCTGGGTGTGAGTCTCCACACCCAGTATAGGTATGTGGTTACTGGGGATTGAATCTGGGCCCTTGAGCTTGCAAGACAGGCGCCGGAACCATTGAGCTAACTCCCCGGCCCCAAGGGCTGCCTCTTTCTTTCCAACTAGTCAAGGTTATGACAGTTTGAGGGAAGGCGATGGCTTCATGGTCTAGGGTTTGCAGAGCTTTCTCATTGCCTAGCTTGTACCCAGGGAAGTAGGCAAGCAGGAAATGTGTCATACACATGAGCTCATTTGTTCCGGGCACTGGAACTAGGGTTGGAGCATGGACTTAGGTGTTACTCATATTCCAAGGTGACCCTTTACTTTTCCAGGTGACCTTGAACAAGTTGCTTAAACTCTCAAACATTCAATTTTTTCCTGTAGGCACCTATTTTGCCACTTAACTTTTGAAGCTGCAGGTTCAGTGACATTCAGTGGGATCATGTACCCACATGCCATGGTGGCTGTGAGGAACAAAAGCAGTAATGAAGGGAAGATTTCTGCAGGGTGCCTTGGTGGTGATAGTTGCTTGTGTTCCAGTGGAAGAAGCTCACTCAAGTTTTGGCTTCCTCTGTGGCCTCAATGGACCTAGCTTCCTGGCAGTGGGTAGATCCTGCTTGCTCTCGGTATCTCTTCTTTGCCTTTCCTTTTGCTGGACAGAGCCACAAGCAGCCCAGCTACCCTATGTTGTATGACCTGACCCTGTCTCCTATGCCCCCAGAAGAGAAGAGAAGAGCAGTGGGAATATGTGACGCTTTCACCAGAGAAGGCCTTTGTGAGGCAGTCTTACACTTTTGTCGAGCCCTAGCTAGAGGAGATAGCTTGCTTCCAAGGAATAAGGGGACAGGGAAAGAACAACGAGGCAGAAAATCAGTTACTAAAAACACCAACTGTTGATGAACAGTGACACAATCTTCAGAAAGATCCAGCTAGTGGCCCCAGTGCAGCAGTAACATACATCTTCTGCTGGCAGACGCTCTGAGAAGGGAGGGAGGTGGCTCTAACCTGCCGAGCATGACTGGTGTTTGAGGTGTGTGACTGCAGGCAGCGGTGGTCTATTTTATAGCCTGACAGTTTCTCCCTGACGGCTACTCAGAGAAACATGTTTTGATGCTGAGGTTGCTGGGTTGTTAAGACAGTTCAAACTTAGCAAGTGAAATGGGTTTTGTGTCATTCAAGCTCTTTAGCATTCAGTGCAGCCTGACACTGTCCAGTTTTCTGCTTGTAAAGCCTGCTCCTGAGTTTGCACTGCTTCAGGGTGCCTGCTTGAATGATCTTTGGGCTATGGGGAGGGTGACAACCTCATGGTCTAGGGTTTACAAAGCTTTCTCATTGCCTAGCTTGTACCCAGGGAGGTAGGCAAGCAGGAAGTGTGTCATGCCCATTTTTTAGGAGAGGCAGGGCTGCCTTCATGGGCCCATGACTTGTGCAATGTGAAGAATCCTATAATTCTGGTTTAATGCTCTTTTTTTCACCAAATTTAAATTGGAGTATTGAGCACAGGAGATTGGTATAATATATAGATCCATTGTTTCTTGCTTCCTTATTTGCATTTATATTCTTGTCCCGTGGACACAAAATCCTAATACATTCGCAATGCTTGGGAGCTTAGTGCCACTCAAAGAAACTAGAAAGATAATGTTACATGTATAACTGAGTGAGTAGATGCTGGTGATCTTCAGAAGCAACACTTGCCATTCAAACCCGAATGTGCTTCAGGTGAAAAAAGAAATCAATAAGTTTTGTTGTTGGTGCTGGGGATAGAACCCACAAGATCAAGCATGCAAGGCAAGCGCTGTACCACTGAGCTACACCCTCAGCTCATAACAGGCTTAGAAGAAACGCAGAAATGAACCAAGGTGTCCTTTCCTACCATTCTTGCTTTGCTTCCCTGAGTGGTTGCTTTGCTAACCATTTATGTTAAAAATGGGGGACAGAAGAAAAGAAGTTAGGTAAGCCAGAGTTTTGCTCATTTCAATCTTTCCCTGGTCATCAGTAAGCAAAGGTAGTATTGGTGGAGGATAATTCTATTATGGTGTGAAACAAAAACGGACAACAGTTTAGTGGCTTTTATGCAGCATTTTCACTTCCCTGGTAAGGACAAAAATACATTCGCATGTCCAAATTATAAAATAAAAACTGTGTCATTTGATTCCACATAGAAGTTAAATGTCCTTATGTTTGTATTTAAAGCTGCATGGCACAATACAATGATAATGATAAAATTCATGCTAGTAATTACAAGTTTTAATTTTTATTTACTTAGAATGGCAAATAAAAAAACACCACAGAATGAGAGAGAAAGATTGAAGAGAAAGCAAAAACTTTTCATTTTGAACAAGTGACCCCACAGTTATGGAGTTAGGCTACAGTGGAGACTGAGAGAACAGGCAGTCCACCCAGATCCTGGAGCCACTTGGAGATGAGCTAGTGGTAGATGCTCAACTCTGACAGAGATATGGCACAGGATCCATGAAAATGATAGTGATAGTGATGGTGATGATGTTGGCGATGGTGGTGATGATGATGGTGATGGTGGTGGTGGTGATGATAATAATAGTGGTGATGGAGGTGGCTATCATGATGATGGTGGTGAAATGTAAAACTAATCATGCTACTCCCTACTTAAAAGCCTTGATAGCTCCTAATACATTTAAAATGAAACCTAAAATTCCTGAATGTAACTCACCTAACTTTCTGTCCTATCACCCTGAGGCTTCTTTCCACTGTCTTCTCTGATCTTGCTCCTTGAGTCACAATTTTTAGCTCCACAGATCTATTTTCCCTCCTCCAACTTGCTCCCATATCTCAAGAGTAACAGATGCTCTTCTGGGTGCCCCTTCATCTCCTCTCACCCACCTAACATATCCTTTACCCGCACTCCCTCTTCACCTCTTTCTCATCTTTTGCTTTTTATTTCACTGTCAAGACAAGACTCCACCTTTGCTCTATACAACTGGCTCATAACTGATGCCTAATAAATGACTAATTTTTTATTTTCTGCTCTTCAGCCAGTGCTAGCAAAATAAAAGAAATAATGAGAATAATATATCATGAGTCATAAAACATTTGAGCCATGCAGAAATTCTTTCAAAGTGGTAATAAAGTCTCCTTGGGTCCCCAAGATCCTCCCTTGGCCCTCTTTGTTTGGTGTACATCTTTCCAGACTGCTTTTCATACACACAGGTGTAAGAATTATCAAGCTGCCATTTTCTTCTCATTCTCATATTTTGTGTCTCTGGACATACAGGGCAGGGAAGCCTTTGTATTTCCAGCAGGGAGTTTGCTAATCACCATGGGGTTCAGAAACTAGAATGAAAAATATTAGGCACAGAGACCACTGTTTCTCACTTAGACATATATGTCAAAAACCAGGCAGCTAGGAGCTGACACACTGACAGGCTTCTAAAGGTGCATGTAAAGAGAAGCAGGGGCTGCACTGAGCAGGGCTGGAGGTTTTGTGGGTTCTGTAAGCAGCAGGGATCTAGGTCCTATTCCCATACGTCTGCTGGGGTGGCTTTGGTAGGGAAAGGGAAAATATGGCTGCTGGATACTCAGAAAGCTGGGCTGCAGAGGCCCAAGCTTCTGGCTTTCTGTGGTCTGTAGGCCCAAGGTTGGCCTAGAAACTATTGAGTTACCCGTTCTCACAGGATCACATGGGATGGATGCAGTTTCCTTAGAGAGGACCCTTTGACCATGGAGACCCAAGAACCCTCCCTAAATTTTCTGGCGGACTTATCTGATGCCAGAGACCACTTAACATGATGACACTGGATTGCTTAGTTACTTTGTTGAGTAGGGGCTCTGCAATGGGTTTATGTTGCTGTAGGACACATGAAGTATGACCCGAGTGAAATAATGTTGTTAGACGAGACTCCTCTGAGGTCTCTGCCAGCCTCACTTCTGGAAGGCCTTATCTGGAATTAGCTCCTGTCTTTAGGTCACTTGTGTCCGTGGCCTGGGCTCCTTCTAGAGGTTCATAGCCATCACTTTGGGATTGCATGAGAGTGGAGGGGGATCAACTCACAGCCCTCAGACAGGTTATAATGCTCTTCTGCCTTAGCAGAAACTTGCCTTTGATAATAAGTAGAGTGCCCATGGCTCTGCAAGGCACTTATCTCATGATGGGCATTGGGTTCCAGTGCAGGGAGCTGTAAAAAAGCCAGTCCGAGGCCCATGCTGGAATCTGCACCCAGGAGTTGGAATGTGAGCTGTTTAGTTGCTGAGTTGGTTCTGGGTATTACTAGGGAGATGGCCCACCATCCTGTACCAGGACATGGATTTATAATTCTCTACAGCCCTGGCTCTGGCAGAACACATGATAAGAGGAGTCTGGTTGCCCCAGAAGATTGGGTCACAGACTTTTTCACTGATTAGAAAGACAGTTAGTGCTGGGTTCTGGCTGGGCCTGAATCACTGGGAGAGAACTGTTTCCAAGTCTCTGGGGGTGTTGTCAGCAGACAGCCATGATCATATCCTTGCTGCAAAGAAAGAGTGGCTCCACTTATTGTAATAAGTGACAGTCATCATGAGCCGTAATCCTACAAAGGTGATGGTAATACAGCATACACCAGCAGCTTGCTGCAAGCCAGTCACTACATTTTGTCCTTCCCAGTGTGAGCTTCACAACACTATCTTATGACGGTTTCTCTTGCTGGTTTTATTTTACAATTGAAATACATAATGCCTATCAAGTTAGGTGACTTGCTCCCAGTGGTATGGTTAGGCATAGGCAGCCCTGGGCCTCAGAGCTTGATTTGTGTGGTATTATCTGCCAGTTTTGGAGCATTTTCTGTGCCAGCCCTGTGTTAAGATTGTAGGGATCATTTCACTTATAACAAGTTTTAGGGAACATACTGTTGCTAGTGTCATCTGAATTGAAGCTCGGAGAGGTTCAGTGATTTTCCCTGGTCACATAGGTAATATGTCTAGAGGGCCAGGCTTTGCCTGACTCCAGCATCACTGCTTTTCACCACTGGGCTGATAGGGAGCTCTGGGATGTGAGTATTCTTGTACTCAAGAGGCCAAATCAGTTAAGATCACAAAAGAATGATATAAAACCCATGATTCCACTCTCCATTCTCTGCTGGTTACAGAGAAGAGGCCATGTCCCCAGTAAGGGCTGCTTAGACTGAGGCATAGCATTATAGTGGCAGTGCCCAGAGCAGTGCTGCTATCTTCCATGCTCAGCTATGTGTGGCTGAGGGTTGGCCACGAGCCTCTGGGTTACTATTGAGATGAAAAGACTCCAAAACAGATTCTCCTTAGGCCTCCACAAATGTACGAGAGCCCAGGTGAGCTGACTCCCAAGCCATGCAACTACATTGCAACATTGCCATCTTCCAGCAAAATGACTTGTTAACATTTTTCTGTTCACCGAGAATCCATTGCACTTCTAGAAAACACAGAGATGGCCCCAAGCATTTAGGGTGTTTCGCTTTGTGCATAGGTTAAATGCTTTATCCATCAAGTGTCCTTGGTCTGTGTCAGATCTCCAGGCCTGCCCTCCAGGAACTCTCAGACTCCTGAGGGACATGGGAAAATATTTTGGGCAGAGTAGAACTAGAGCTGTGCTGATCAATTGACTGATTAATTCACCCAATGAATATTTACTGAGCATCTATTCTATCCAGGAAATTGGTCTTTCAATTATTCATCTTTTGTACTCATTTAATGGTTTTAGAATTGGAAAATGGCTGTGATGTGACCTGTAAGACCCACAGATTTGTGACCTCCTCACCCTGGGATAAAGATCATCTACAAATCAAAAACTGGGTTAAGGTTTTGAATCATGCTCAGATGACGTAGTTTTGAGTAGAGCTGGGATCTACCAGCCTTGGTATTTCTCTACCCTGCTGCTGGCTGGAATCATCTGGGGAGATGTTACAAGATATCCATTCTATTATCTGGACCTCTCCCCTATATATTCTAACTTGGTAGGTTTGAGGTAGATTCCTGGGGAGCAGGTGTGCTTTGAAAAATTCCCAGGGATATTCATGTGTAGCCACACTGTGAACCACTCATGATCTGTACCGAATAGTTCTTAGCCTTAGCTGTACATTAAAATCTCCTTGGGAGTTAAAAAATTCCTCATACCTTTATTTCCCCAATTGATTAAATCAGAATGTTGGGGGGGTGGATCTAGTAATCAATAGATATTAGAGCTCTTGAGATTCTCAAGTGCAGTCAAGATTGACAGTCTCTGGCCTGAATCTGTCTTATAATGATAAATGGACTGGGGATAGTATTGTACAGTGTGTGACATTGAAGGTGGGTTTCGAAGGACGAATAAGAGAGTTTTGGAGACTTCTGTGTTGGAAGAAGGAATCTCTGAAGTAGAGAAAACAGCAGGTGCAAAGGGGTAGGGCAGGAAGGGGAATGGAGAACTTGATATGCAGTGCGGCTAGAGAATGGTGAGGAGCTGAGAAGACCAGGAGAAATGGATACTGCCCATTGGAGGAATTAGTAATACCCTGCTTGGTGGTG
Organism: Petromus typicus; assembly: GCA_004026965.1. Lineage (NCBI taxonomy): Eukaryota > Metazoa > Chordata > Mammalia > Rodentia > Petromuridae > Petromus > Petromus typicus. The sequence continues at coordinate 43,189 of PVIR01003747.1, read as the reverse complement.
AGTGGTCCAGGGAGCCCAAGAAAGAAAGATCTGGACACACTTGTGTGGTGAAAATCCTTTGGTAAGGGAAGGATAGGGCCCTAAGCCAGGACAGAGGTCAAGAGGTGTAGGGTGTGCATGTATTTGGAAACAGTGGTGGTTTCCAAGCATGTCCCGAATGTTTTGACAGTCTGTGAAGAGGTGATGTTTATATCTCTTCCTTTCAATTTGGGCCAACTTTCTAGTAATAGAATGTAGCAAAAATGACAATATGTAATTTCTGATGTGAGGTTGTGTTCTCTGGAACACACCCCTAGAGTCCTGAACATCCATTTAGATAAACCTGACTAGGCTAAGCCTGCTGTGCTAGGCAAATGCCCCGGCCCCAGGTGGAGGCTGCATTGTGTTCTCTGTATGCTTCCTGTTCCCGCCACTCACCCTCTGAGGTCCCTGCTAACAGCTCGGCTCAGATAGGAGAATGAAGATACTCCAGATAGTTCTAGAGACCAGTCCTCAGTCTCCCCAGCCAGGCCCCAGATTCTGTGGTGTAGGGACAAGCTGACCTACCATTCCCTGCCTGGGTTCATAGCCTGCAATATCTAAACCATGACTATAGCAGATAGCTGGCTTGGGCCACATTTTACAGTGTGGGTTACACACAGGACTAGTTACTGGAGCAGATGAGCCCTGTGGCCATTTGGATGCTGGGTATGGAGGAAAGTGGGAGATGCCCTAGGTGTCTGGCTCCCTTTGGATCACCAAATTTGGGGGTTTCTCTGGGGTGCTTGCTAGAGGTGACCAGGGAAGGAATGGCAGGGGTCCATGGTGACTATTGACCATGTCCCTTCCCAAACCATCAAGTCAGATGGATGCACTCCTTACTTCTTCTCAAAGGAGATTGTATTAATTCACTGATGTTTATAGTTGAATGTGGTGTCAGGAGGTATGGCCCAGTTGCAGGGGGCACATCACTAGGACATACCTTAAAGAGCTTACCTCTTGATGGTGCCCTCCTGCTCTGCTCTGCTTTCTGGCCACTATGAAATGAGTAGTTTTATTCCATTGGGCCCTTCTACCATGATGTTCTCACCTTGGAGCCATCAGACCATGGACTGAAACTCTGAAAGCATGAGCCGAGCAAACCTCTCTTCCTTTTAACTTCAGGTGTTGGATATTTGTGCAACATGAGAAAGGCTTACTAATACAAGTGTACTGCAGGGTGAAATACTCACGTGGTGACTGAGGGGGAGCAAACGAGGGGGCAAGTGTTGTAGGAACCACTGACCTTGCGGTTGGAGGCAGCGGCTCGGTGGCACACCCAGCTGTGTCTAAGCCCACTTTACCTAATGGGGTGGGAGTGTGTGTGTGTGTGCGTGTGTGTGTGCATCAGCTGTCTGTGTTAGTGTGTGAGTGTGTATGTGTGTGTATATATTTATGTGCATCTGTGTGTACATGTGCACATGTATGTATCTGAGTCTATGGGATCAGTGTATTTGTGGATGCATGTATAACAACATATGTCAGTGCATACATGAGTTTGTATGCGTCTGAGTGTCTTCTGTGTATGTATGTCTATGGATATCTGTGCATGTGGAACTCCACCAAACTTCTGAGAGAGCATGGTCATGGGTAAGAAGCACTCCTAATTTGCTGTGTGGAGCTTACTCATGAACAAGCCTTGGGCTATGTGCTCTACACAGTGATGATAGCAATAAGTGATGGATGCTTTGAGATCATCCTGGCAACAAACCTGTGTGTTTATTTGCATTATATTATATCTACTATACAGGTGAAGATAGGGCCTCTGAGTTTATCAATGAGTTTTGATTAGAAAGTGGCTGATTTGGGGCCCCAACCGGATTGACCTCACAGGTGCACATCTACATATATCATGAATCCCAAAAGCATGTCCAACCCTAGAAGGAACTCAGGTATGAGCTCCTGGTCAAAGGGCAGGACCCTTGTTCCAGGTTCCAGTCCTGGAATCTTGTACAGGCTAACGCACCAGTGATGAACCTATGGCATGTGGGCTGCAGAAGGAACCCAGAGCCCTCTTTGGTGGCAAATAAGCCAAGTTGCCCCAGAAGCCAAGCATCAGAAAACAGTTGTTTTTTTCCTAAACTAAAACCTCAATGTTCAGGTGTAATTGTAGCGTTAGCACTTTGTGATAAATAAGTAAGTTTAGGGCTGCAGTTGGGTACTCGGTCTTTAAAAGGTTTGCCATCTCTGGGCTAATGTTTCTCTCCCAGAGCCTCCCAGCAGGTGAGATTGGCTGCCTGCTGAGTCAGGCAGTGGAGCTCTCTGTGCGTGGAGGTGCTGCTGCCCAATGCGGAGCTAGGTTTTTGTGTCCCTTCACTGTGGGCACACTTGTGACATGAAGACTGCCGACCCTATGATGTCACTTTGCTGCAGAAATGTGCTGATTTAGAAGAATCAAGGAGAATGGTTTATTTATTGCCAAAGTCATTTCAAATGGAATTAGGCACTTAAATCAAATTTGCTATGGCTTCTTTCTTTAGCCACCTCCGGAGCACAGAGATTGCTTTAACTGTCGACATGCAGAAAACAAGGCTTGAAGAGAATGTGGGAAGGGATGCAGGGTCATGCTGCCAATGCGACCTATCATTTATTATTATTTGAATGACATTGAGAGATTATAACACAGCAGAATGTCTGCCTGCATAGTGGGAGCTGATCTTCCCAGCAGTTCAGGAAAGGCCTGGGGGAAGGTTTATTATGGGCCCCAATATTCAGGAAAAGAGAGAAACTCAGACACTGAGGGATTTGCTTGAGTTACACAGACAGGAACAAGGAAACCATCACCTATGCAGGTCAGTATGCCTGGGAACTGGGCCATGTTCTCTAGGCCTGACAGGCTGTTAATTTTGAAGAAGCTGCCACTTTGAGCCCAGCTGATTTTGTTATACTTCTCTTTGGTCATCAGGCCTATTTTTAGGAAGAAGAGTGTGTTTGAGTAGCATGCCCAACCCTAAGCACCCAAATGCACTGCTAGGAGTCTTAGGAGAATCACTTCACTTTTTCATGATTATTTCCTCATCTGCAAAATGGGAGTGATCATAGTGGTGCTCCTTCTAGAGGAGTAGATGCAATGCCTAGACACTTGTCTGAGGGCTTGATATCAGTGTGCTTCCCTGAAGAACCTCAAACATGATGAATCCCACAGAACAGCCAGGGGCAGGGAGAGAGCAAACCCTGGAGGCAGATTGTGATTCCTCTGCTATCAGGCAGGGTTGCAATGTTCTGTAGGAGTCCTAGGGATGAAGCACATCTCTCTTGGAGAGCACTACTTCTCTGTCTTGAGGGACACACGATGCCTCTTGTTCATTGTGTTGTAGGATCCTGGTGTGGAGGATTTCCATCAGAAATGCAGAGGAAAAGCATTACTTTTGGAAAGGAGTGGCCTTGAAGCCATGCCTTCTGAGATCCTGATGTCACTCCAGACCTGGAGGCTCAGCAGCTCCCATGCAGGGCCCCTGCCTGGACCCTGTTATTGTGCCTGGCACTGAGTGGGAACCTGAGTTTCACCATGCACTGTCCTCTTGGGCAGGAGCCAGATCATAGCTGTTTCTGCACCCACCCTGGAGCCTGGCTGCCAGTGATCTGAGTATCACCAAAAGAACAGAGGACCAGACATCAGTGCAAAGATAATCTATCAGACTTAGTGTCAACCTCAGGGAGAAGCAGCCCTGGGGAGTAGAGATCCTATCCCACTGAGGAGACAGATTTTAGATCTAGTTCTGGGCCTAGAAATATCTGTAGTAGTGTCTGTCACTAAGGGAAGATAACAGCCAGGTCACAGGCCTCCCCCACGGTGGCTAGATTAGCAAAGGGAAGTCTCTGATCTCCTATGGGTTGGGTAATGTTCACACCTACTCCCAGACCTCTCCCTCACTCTGATCAGGAACCTAAGAACTCACTTATCCTTGCTTCACAGCCACATTCCTGTTCCACTCATCAAGGCTACTCCTATAGCTGGACTGAGTAGTCTCATTCAGTGGAACAACTGTAGTTCCTGGAGACACATGACCTTTGTGTTCTGAAACCGAAATCACCCACAGCCACTCCTCAAAAGACTAGACCTTCACTTGGTGGCAGGAACCTTCCATGTGTCTTCTCAGCTTTGATCTACCTAACATGCTGAGTCAGATGGTCTTAAGTGAGATGTTTCATCCTTGGCCTGTAGCCCCACAGCCACAGTAGTGAGATAATCAATAGTCATGAGATTTATGGCATCAATTCTTGGGGTAGGGGAAAATGATCCATATGGGGAAAACAAGGCCACATGGTGAGCTCCAGCAGCCCAGAGGAAAGATACATCTCCCATGTGACCTTGTCTGGACTGGAGAACTGTCAGGGTTGGCCACAGTCTTTGGAGCATTCTTGGAGCATCTTTCCTTTTTACTGTCAAGATTTAACATGTTCCATCTTGCTGCTTCTGTAGGAATAGCACTTCTTTGCAACCAGAAGCAGTAGGTAATTTGGGGAAACATTTTAGTTTCAAGATGGATTTAATCATGCAAATATTTGGAAAGCTTCATTTTCTTTCAACACAGATCAAAGAGAAAAGCTAGTTTCCATGGAGTGTGTTTCAGTCATTCACAAACAGCCTTATGACCATTTGTTCATTCCATGGCTTCTTGATGAACACCTACTACGTGCCAGGTGGTGGAGCTAGAGAAACACTGATATTGGTGCCTGCCTGAGGGCCACCACAGCCAAGGCCCAGCCCATCTGTCCTGACAGCTAATGCAACCTGTGGTAGAGGAAATGATTCAGCAACTGCCTGAAACCACTGTTCACAGCCCATCTGCTGAGAATCTTACTCCTCTCCAAGAAGAGGTAAAGAAATTGTGGGTATTTTCAGAGGAAAAGTAAAAGCAACCAAGAAAAACAAATGAAGAAATGTTCAACATCACTGGTCATTTGAGAGATGCAGATTGAATTAAAAAACTGCTGGATCTAATCACCAATTTTAGCCATGTAGCTGGTTACAAGGTCAACGTTCAAAAATCAGTAGCCTTCATATACACAAACAGTAGACCCACTGAGATAGAAATTGGAGAGTCAGTTTCTTTCACAATAGCACCCCCAAAAATAAAATACCTAGAAATCAATCTAACAAAGGAGGTGAAAGACCTCTACTCTGAAAACTATAGCACTCTGAAAAAGGAGATAGAAGATGATATCAAAAAATGGAAAGACATACCTTGCTCCTGGGTAGGAAGAACCAATATTGTCAAAATGGCTATACTCCCAAAACTACTCTACACATTCAGCGCAATCCCGATTCAAATCCCAACAGCATATCTCACAGATCTAGAGAAAAAAATCCAAACTTTCATCTGGAACCACAAAAGACCTAGAATAGCCAAAGCAATTATAAGCAACAAGGACATGGTGGGGGGTATCACAACTCTGAACTTGAAACTATACTATAAAGCCACTGTGATTAAAAACTGCATGGTACTGGCAAAGTAACAGACCCAAGGATCAATGGAGTAGACTAGAAGATCCAGAAACTACTCCAGATACACTGAACCACCTCATCTTTGACAAAGGAGCCAAAAATCCTCAATGGAGGAAAGATAGCCTCTTTAACAAATGGTGCTGGAAAAACTGGGCTTTAACTTGCCAAAGACTAAAACTAGATCTAACTCTTTCACCGTGTACCAAGCTAAAATCAAAGTGGATAAGAGACCTAAATATTAAAACAGACACTATAAACCTACTGCAAAACAGGTTAGGTAAAACTCTCGAAGACATTGGCTTAGGGAAAGACTTCATGAACAAAACTTCTATAGCACAGGAATTGGCTGAGGAAATCAACAAATGGGACCTCATTTTTTAAAAAAGCTTCTGCACAGCAAAGGAAACCACCAACAGTGCAAAAAGGCAACCGACAATGTGGGAAAAAAATCTTTACCAGCTGTTCCTCAGATAAAGGGCCACTATCTAGAATATATAAAGAGCTCAAAAAAAAATCAGCCCACCCAAATTTAATGACCCAATTCAAAAATGGGTATCTGAAATGAACAGATATTTTTCAGAGGAAGAAGTAAGAGCAGCTAAGAAGCATATGAAGAAATGCTCAACATCATTAGTCATTCGAGAGATGCAGATGAAAACAACACTGAGATTTCATCTCACTCCACATAGAATGGCTGCCATTTCAGAATCAGCCAACGGCAAATGTTGGCGAGGCTGCGGAGAAGAAGGAATCCTTCTCCACTGTCGGTGGGACTGTAGACTCGTACAACCCCTGTGGAGATCAGTTTGGAGATTCCTCAAAAAGCTAGGATTGGAGGTCCTATTTGACCTGGCCATTGCCCTGCTAGGTATATACACACAAGAATTAAAAGGCTCATATCACAGTGACATATGTGCACCCATGTTTATAGCAGCCCAATTTGTGATTGCTACATCTTGGAAACAACCCAAGTGTCCGTCAACTGGAGACTGGATAAAAAAGCTGTGGTTCTTCTACAGAATGGAGTATTACTCTGCCATAAAAAATAATAAGTTTGAATCATTTATACTTAAATGGACATACCTTGAGGATATCCTGATAAGTGAAATAAATAGGGCACAGATAGGTACATATCACATCTTTTCTCTGGTAAATGAGTCCTAGAATTGTATTGTGAAATAGAAAATGCTCAATGTAAAATACGGTGAAAGGGGGAAAATGATGAGATTGTAACAAAAAAATAAGGAAACAAATTTTATGTATATGGGCGGGGCTGTAGGGTGGGTAGGGCTATGGGAAAAAATGAGAATTAAGTTGTGTCTCATACTGGTACAAATCCCCATTATGGAGTGCAATCATGATGTGTATATGTAATGTACCAATAAAGATTTAAAAAATTAAAAAAAAATAGAATTTTAAACACAGAAAAAAAACCCCCTGAGATTTTACCTCACTCTACAAAGAATGGCTGCTATTGTGAAATCAACCAACAACAAATGCTGGTGAGGCTGTGGGTAGGGAAGAACTTTTCTCCACTGTTGGTGGGAATGTAGACTGGTGCAACGACTGTGAAGATCAATGTGGATATTCCTCAAAAATCTAGGATTAGAGGTCTCATTTGACCCTGCTATTCCCATGCTAGAAATATACATGAAAGAGTTAAAAGAATAATATCACAGCGACATATGTGCAGTCATGTTCATAGTAGCTCAGTATATGATACCTAAATCTTGGAAACAACCCAAATGCCTATCAGTTGGAGACTGGTAAAGATGATGTGTTTTTTTTTTTTTTTTAAATAAAATGGAGTATTATCCTGCTATAAGAATGATAAATTTGAGTCATTTAGACTCAAATGGAAATACTTTGAAAATAAACTCATAAGTGAAATAAATAGATGTGTAAATGTCACAGATGTGTAAATACTGTATCTTTTCCCTGGTATGAGAATCTGAAGATATAAATGAGTTCTAGAATGTATGATAAGTATTGTGAAATAGGTATATTCAAAGGGAAAAGGGTAGGGGAAATAATGGGGGAAAGAAAAAATATGATGATAAAAAAGAAAGCATATGTTTATGTGGAGGGTTGTAGGGTGGTTAGGGGAATGGGTAAAAATGAGAATTAAGTTGTTATATTCTGGTACAAATTCCCAATGTTGAGTGTGATCATAATGTATATTTAAAATTTACCAATAAAAATTTGATTAAAAAGAAATTGTGGGTAAGAAAGAGCTTGGATTCAAATCCTTGCCCTTCCACTTCCTAACTATGTGCCCCTTAGCCAGTTACTTAACCTCTCTGAACTTCAGCTTCTTAAGAAAATGAGCTAGTTGTCATGGCCAGTTCATAGGGGTGTTGGGAAGAGACAAGGAAGTTGTGCACATACAGTACTTTGTGTGTTGCTGCACACCATGAGTTAACACAGTTGTTGTTGTTAGGATTATTTCTTCTGCATGTGAGCCGAATAATAATGTTTCCCATCAGGCCCCAGTTTTGGTCCTGCTGCAGCCATTGCAGAAGTTCTGATGGAACTTGCTGATGGCAGATTCCTCTCCTGCATCCAGGCTGCCTTGTTGCCCCTTGGCCTCAGTGAGGCTGTCTGCCGCAGAAGCTTTCTTGATGGGTGAGAGCAGACACTCAACAAAACCGTCTTCCACTGTGCTCGGGGCTTTCCCACTCCCTGCCCCAGGGGTCTCTGTGACATCTTCCCGCCCTTACTGTCTCCTTGTCCATACTCTGCCCAGGCCCATCAGAAGCCCTGATCTCTACAGAGACTTGGTTGTTCATAGAACTTCACTCATCCCCTGGTTGCCCTTAGGTGGGCTAGTGAGCCCTATATTTCAGAGACTGGCTTTTGCAACCATATGCCCAGGGTAGCTGCAGGCAGCTGTAGGACTGTTTCTGCCCAGAGGTGAGACACGAATGGCCAGACATTGGAAATCTTCACAGTAGGGTATGATGTCTGTGGTAGTGAGGTGCCCAGGATACCTGGCATCTGAAACAGAGGAGGAGCAGCTGCTTCCACTTTCTGTGCTGGTCCGTGGCCAGCTCTGCACCTTTGGGCCAGAGGAGACAGGTTGAGACTCTGGCAGGGCAGGCAGGCAATGCTGAGTGTGCAGAGCTGCAATCTGGCTCTGCTTCCTCTGCTTCTGAAAAGGAGCAGGGACTTGTATTCTCAGGGCTTTGTTGGGGAGTGGTTTGGCAACCTCCCCACCTGCAGCAGGAAGGCTGATCCTGAGGGCATGGTTGTTCTCCAAACAGGGAGTCCTGGGCCGAATTTTCCTGCAGGCTTCAGTGAATGAGACTGAGGTGTTTTGGAGCTCCTGGATATGGGAAGCAGAAAATCTGTGTGGCTCAGGAATCACAGACCTCTCCTGTGAGTCACCCAGCCTGAGGGCTCCTGTAGACATCTCCTACTCCTAGCCTCTGCTCCAGAACACCCTGTTTGCATTATACAGAGCCCGTGTGGCCAGTGTTCTGTGGAACCAGGCTCAGTGAGATGCCCCGAGGAAGAGAGACTTTGTCATCAGATGAGTTTGGGAAATTTTTCTCACATACATTCACATGGTCCATAAATACCTTAAAGTTCTCTAAGAAGGCCTGCACTCAAAGAGCCTGTTGACTTTATTTTAAAGCAGAGGCTGGCCAATTTTTCTGTAAAGGAACAGTTGAGGCCTTTGTAGGCTATATGTCCTGCTGCAACTATTCAGCTTGGCTGTTGTCCTGTCAAAGCCGTGGTGGACAATACCTGAATCAATGTTCTGATCAAGCTTTACTAGCAAAAGCTGGAGTGGGCTAGATGTGGCCTGTGAGCTGTAGTTGGTTGGCCTTACTTCAAGCCATTGTGTCTTTTGCCTTCCCTCTTGTAAAGTTTGATGGCACGTCAGCTGTGTGCTAAGGTCCTACAGGAGCAGAGCAGCTTGTTCTCAGGTCAGTTTTTGTGTCATTCACAATTTGAATAATTCAAGACCTTGTTCTTGCAGCCCTAAACCAAGGATGGGTGTGCTTATTCTCTAGCGTGGTGGTGCTGACATGCGCAGTCATTCAGACACAGGTTGGCAATTATACTGGGTACCTTTGGGATATTTTTAGGAAGTGATTTGCATTATTTGAAGATTTGCATAGAAGAGTCTTTCTGGACATTTTAATGTTGATTCTCTCCAGAATTCAAATCACTCAAAATGTACCGCACATATGTTAGGACCCCTAGGGCCAGGGGTTCTGTGGTATGCACTTTGGGAACCATTATTCTGATGTTTTACAGTGCCTGAGCACTGAGTTCAGAGTTGTAAAAGCCCTGGAGCTGGGTGCTGCAGTGGTGAGCAGTTTCCCCTACTTTGCTGCTTTCCTTCAGCCTCACTATCTCAGGAAGCCTCTGTAGGACCCAGCCCTGCGAACCTTCAAGGTAATCTTTGCCATCAGTTGGCTTGGTGTACTGGTTTTCCTAGAATTTTCCTCATTGTACAGTCAAGTGCCTTGGGAAAGATTTGAGAGAGCCTCAGCATTAGCTTTTGTTTCATTTCTTTTTGTTGAAGCAAAAATAACAAGAAGGATTGCTTTCTTGAAGGTCTCATGGTCTCAAGGTTCAGGTATGTAAAGCACTTTCTGTGAATGTGGCACCTTGATGGAGCCTCAAATATGTTCCAAGAGGGTGCCAGGCCCCACATGCCCCTTACAATCCTTACTTGCAGTTCCAGTGAGATTTTGTTCCCAAAGATAAAGGAACCGAGGCATCTTCCCTTCCAAGGCCATATGGCCAGTGAGAACCAAAACCAGGGAGGGCATTTGGAATGGTGACATCTTGCTAGTTTGTCTATGTATATGGCTCTCATTGGTTGTGGCAGATTCCATGCATATAACAGAGTAGAATTCCATGTAGTAGTAATCTTCCTCTCCCCTTATCTGGCTCTGCCTTGCAGAATTATAAGCATTTATATGTTAGATGGACCTCTAGTGTTTATGACTACCATTGTATATACTTTGGAAACTGTGGTTTCATTTCCTTTTGGGGAATTTCCCCTCCTTTATTCTCAGTCCTCAGGGCTGTATGATTAATTTTATTTCTTTCCCCTCCTTCAAGTAACAGGAATTGGCTTGGAACAGAAACAAACCAAGCCCTGTCTGCAAGATCCAGTCTTGGATGTTTTGCTGGAAGGAGTCTCAGTTGGTCTGTGAGGGGTATAAGCCGATAGAACCTAAGTCTGGGGATCATCTTTTTTCTTTCTTTCTTTCTTTTTTAAATGGCACTTGATTCAGCCTACCTGGGGGAAAGTAGTGTAGAAGAAGATTCCACACATCACTTGAATACCTAGATCCAGCTTGGCCAGAAACAGAATTTGTGGACTTCTCAGTGTTATGGTCCACTGTATTTCTTTTTATGCCTGGGCTTGTTGATTTGGGTTTCTATTACTTCTGTCAGTGGAATCCTGAGTCATATCTCCACTGAGAGTCACCACGGTACACCATGATGGTTAGAACAGAGTCCAGGACTATTATTCAGTCCCTCAGGACCTCAGTTTTATAGATGCTCAATTCTTGGATGGGGCTGTCTTAATGGTTCCTTCTTCCTCAGTCCGCAAACTCCTTCCTTACACAGGCAGTTCAGGCTTCAGAGCACCATAAGTAGCTTCATCCTCAGACTCAGTCTTTCTGTAAGCCTTCCACTGTGTTCTGAAGGGCTTGTGGCAGGTGTAGCCCACAGCAACAATTGGGACTGATGATGGTTTCTTGCAAGGATTGCAGTTGCATGAAAAAAAAACTAGCCCTATTTGATTGTTAAAGTCATGTAGGGAGTCTTGCAAGTTCAAGCCCCTCCTTGGTAACTTACTTAGACTTCGTTTCAAAATTAAAAAAAAAAAATTAACAAGGTTGATGTGTAGCTCAGTGTGAAGAACCTGGATTTCTTCCTAATACCATACATAAAAGGTCCAAACAACATGAAAGGATATAAAAATAGAAAATATAAACTTCTATTTCCCAGTGACTCTAGTCTCATTTCTTTTTTGAAAATATTCATAACCATACATTTAAAACACATATTACCCATCAAGAAAATACAAAACAAAACCACAATGAGAGGTCTCCACTGCTCAAGACCCTGTGAATTATTTTCTATGCATTGACAGAGCCAGCGTGCTCTGTTTTCTCTTTCAAGCAAAGATGGCTGCTGTATGGAGACATTCACAATGTTGTGTACCCAGCCTCCAGAACTGCTTCATCTTGGGAGACTGCCCCTAGTTCCCATGAGATAACCTCCTCTAGTTCCCTTCCTCCAGTCCCTGAGAACTGTCACTCTGCTTTTCTCTTTATGAACTTGACTGCTCTAGTTTATTTCCTGTAAGTGGAATCACAGCATTTGTCATTTTGTGATGGGCTTACTCCGCTTGGCAGAATGTCCTCTAGTCTCACACATGTCATTAAATGTGTCGGAAGTTCCTTCCTTTTAAAGGCCAAATAATATTCTATTTTATGGAGAGACCATATTTGCTTTATTCATTTATCTGTCAGTAGACACTTTGGTTGCTTCTGCCTTTGGGTTGACATGAATTATGCTGCTATGAGAGTACACATCTCTTGAAGTTCTTGCTTTCAATTCTTTTATGATTATACACAGAAGTGAACTTGCTAGATTATATAGTAACTCTATTTTTATTTTTTGAGGAACTACCATTATACTTTCCCTGGTGACAACATCATTTTACATTCCCACCAACAATAGATGAAAGTTTCAATTTCTCCATATCCACACCACTTCTTGCGATTTTTGCTTATTTTTTCAATACTAGCCAATGATAGGTGTGAGGTACATTATCTAATTATGGTTTTGTTTTGTATTTTCTCAGTGGGTAATGTGTGTTTTAAATGTATGGTTATGAAGATTTTCAAACATCCTCAAAAGTAGTATATTCATGTTCTCTTGAGAGACAGAATCAGTAGACATGTGTATAGATACTTTAGGAATGAATTTTATTAGGGGAATTGGCTCATGTGATTATGACAACTAGGAAGGCCTGGGACAGGTCATCTGCAGGTCAAAGGTTCCAGGAAGTTAGTAGTGTGTGACTCAACTCAAATAGAAAGTTCTCAGAAATGGGATAGTTGATGTGATAACTTTCAGTACCAGGTCAAAAGCCTTGATTCAGTAAGGAGGCTGCTGGTGGAAGTCTTGCTTCCCATAGGCCAGAAAGCTTGGAGACCTGATGTCTGAGGCAGGCAAGAAAGAAAGCATATTCCAGCTGTGAGAACAACACACACGTTCTCTCCCTCAGCGTGTTGGATGGTACTGTCACACACACTGCAGCTAAGTATCTCCACGTAGGCCATTCTTGCTGATCACTCTGGAAAAGACAACACAGACACACTCCAAATCATGCTTTCTTCTGGTTGTTAGGTATTTCTTAATCCAGTCAGGTTGAACTGTAGCCATCATTCAGATTCAACAAGAAGTAAGATCTTTGCCTTCTGCTTTCTTTGTCTCCTCAATGATTTTATAGTAAATTCCACATTTCAGGTTTGCACCTTGCTACATTAACTAGGGAACATTTCTAAAGATCCAAACAGCTCCTTATATAACCAGGTCATTGTCTTCCTAAATGTTTCTTTGGTATTGCCTATTATCCAGGACATGATTAAATCTCTGTCTAATAAACACATTGCTTCATTTTTCACAGGGATCTTCTAGAACATTCATATCTAAGCCCAGAAAGTCTTCATGATGGCTGTTTTCCCAAAAGACACTGTAGCATCAGGGTTAGGGTATAGACCAGGCTTTAACTCTAGTCTTCCATCAGCTGAACTTATGGCATTGGGCAATTATTTTGTGTGGCTGAACCTTGCTTTGCTTATCCTTGCAATGGTGATAATGATGTGTTTGAAGCACATATACTGGAGGCTGAAGAATTGGGAGCTGCTGCTGTCCTGACAATGATTAAATGTCATTTTCCAAAGTGGAGGATGCTCAGACAGCATAAAAGTTGGTAGGAAGCAGAGAGCAGAATGGAGGAGAGAGGTGTTTGTCTTTAGGTTCCCCATCATGGCATGTAGGGGTGCTCTATCATCCTGGGTACTACTGTATTAGGAAACCCTTTTTTCTCCATCATGGGAAAAAGTGCATTTGCTCAGCTGCACTGTGCTTACATAAAATGCAATAAAATCTACCAGTGGGAAGAGAAAGAAAGTTTTCCTGGTGCTCAAATCCATTTTATTCAGACTAGCTTTTGCCCCCCTCCTCTCTCCATTTGATGACCTTCTCTTCTGCAACTCATAAATGATTACTCTTGACAATGACATCAAAGTGGAGTGGGGAGAATGCAGTGGAGGGGGATGGACATTACCTGAACTTATCCTAATGAAGTTCAGAGCCAATTACCTTTTAGACTAAAAGGGAATTATGGATGCTGAGCAATATCTAGTTTAAATGAACAATCTTAAAAATAGAAAAATGAAGCAAAGAGAGAATGAAGTGTTGGAGGTGAGAGAGGGAGGATCAGCTTGGGATTTGTAGGTTGAATAGTGACCAGAGTGGGCAATAAGACAAGGAGTGTGTGCCCAGCATGATGCCTCAGTCATCTTGGTGATGGCCTTGCCAGCTGTGTGACATCAGGTGTTTTGGGGCTCAGCTTTGCCACCTGTGCAATGGAGAGACAGGGCACAGAGGGACCCAGGAAACTCTTACCACCTTTTACTGCCCTAAAGGTGAGCTTTTACCAACAGGACCTTTCCTTGCAGAGGTTTGCTGGCTGGGAGCTCACTTGAAATCCCTTACAGTGCTGGCTTCCTCTGGCATGGATGGAAGGAAGATGCGAAGCAGGACACCATGTTCTTTGCCAGGCCTGTGCTGTTGATGCTCTTGTGTCCACCCACATCCCTTTTCATCACCCAGACCTTCATCCAGAAGAGACCCAAGTGCCAGTCCAAGCTGGTCACATGCTGGCTGAGTAATGTCCTGCAGTAGGAACTTCCTGAGTGAGTGTCAGTCATCAGCTCTGGGGTACCGGGGCATGTCCTGGTGCAAGGGGGCAGATGCACTGCTGAGGGGGATTCAGCTAGCTGAATTTTATTCAGACTAGCTTTTACTGGGCAAGTTACACTAGCCTATCTTTGCCTCAGTTTCTTCATCTATAAATGGCAATAATCCTAGTACTGCCTGTCTCAGATTTTTAGATTGGGAGCCGCCTTCTCTGAATCCAGAACCAGTCTGCACTGTGGCTGCCAGGGCTGTGGACTGGGCTCTGGAGGCCACCACAGAACCCTCCACAGCTCAGTAAGAGTGATGAGTTCAGCAGAATCATGTGAAAGGGCTTTATGGTCCTTTAGGAAGTCAGATTTGTCAACTAAGGCGGATCTTGATTTCACTACTCTCACTGAGTCCTCTGAGATATGGCATGGCCAGAGTGCGAAGCCAGGGCCTCCTAAGAAAGGGACCACAAGTTACCTTTTTAAACCCAGGGGTGTGAGAGGAGATAGTGGTTCCAAGAGATGAGCCATTCAGGATGGAGCCTCCTGAAGGCTCCTCAACCCAAGATGGAGCTCCCAGGGAGAAAGTGGATGGATCCCTATGGATCCATGGAACTCCTGTGTTGGAACTGCTATGTTCCCTACCTCGGGGCCTTGGCAGGAAAATGTGATATTTAGTACTTAGCTTGAAGTGGCTGCCAGTGACTCTCACTTATGCAGGGCCCTCTGTGAGCTGAAGTCCTGGAAGTGGCTGTTGCTTGGGTTTCGTTATCTCATGTTTTACCCGAGACAGGGATCAGCAGGTAAAAGACAAGGCCTGTGGGGCACCTGGACAGGCCAGTCAGGACAGGCAGCAGTCAAAGCAAGTTTAGCTCCCTTGAATGTTTCCTTGAGGGAACTTAGAATCCCCCCTTTGAATCACAGTGACAGTTTTCTAGAAAAGAGTCTCAAAGATCTTCCTGTGTTAAAATCACAGTTGTATTACAGAGAACATTAATACCTACTTCTTAGGAGTGTGAGAAGTTAAATGAGAAAATGTTGGTCGTAATGCCTGTAAGGATGAACCTGAAATTTTTTGCAGATGAGGTTCCCCCTGCACGTGGGACAGAGGATGAGCTCTACTCCCCCAATGGCTGAGCAGTTCATTTGTCCTCTGTGCGGAAGAAACAGAGGTAGGAGAGGAAACTCTGAATATAATGATGCAGCTATGAACACAGGCCCAAGCTGGGCACGTGGTTGAGTGATGAGGACAGGATGTGGGAAGTCAGAATTGTCAGCAGAGGCCAGTCTTGCACATGAAGGTAGTGAGCACTGGAGCAGGACTCACAAGACTCATCTTCAAGCCTTTATGCCTCTTCTTTCTTGCTCCTAGGCCTTGGTCAACTCTTAATGGTTATCTGCTTTTCTATGATGAGGTGGCTCTCTTGATGGCTACTTATGGAGCAGGAGTGGGTACTGTTATGGAGAGGTGATGTGTAGGCCAACAGCTTGAGGAAGTTTGAGTTTTGCCCACTTCCTGGCCTCCTACATTTGAAGTCTGGGGCCTTTCTGGTGGGGGTGTCTCTGTGAGGGAGGTAAGGACGTGGACCAGGACATATGCCCAGCTTGGAATGGGGCTGAGTCTGTCCAGAGAGAGGGGCACCTTTTGCTAAGTCAAATCAGGTTAAGATATGTGCTCACAGGGCCGGGGAGTTGGCTCAGTGGTTCCGGCGCCTGTCTCGCAAGCGCAAGGACCGGGGTTCGATTCCCCGGTAACCACATAACAATACTGGGTGTGGAGACCCACACCCAGCAGCAACCAGTACCACATACCACAGTGCCGGGCGTGGTGGCTCATGCCTGTAATCCCAGCACTCGGGAGGGGGAGGCTGAGGCAGGAGGATTGTGATGTGAGTTTGAGGCTGAGCTCAGGGCCAGCCTGAACCACAAAGTGAGACCCTGTCTCCAAAAACCTTAAAAAAAAAAAAAAAAAAAAAAAAAAAAGATATGTGCTCTCAGCATTGTGTTGTCCCTGTAGGCCTGAGTCCTGATTCTCTTCTCTCCCTCAACCTCAGAGTACTGTGAGTTAGCTGTCTCAAACTCAGCTGTGTTATGCTCCCTCTTTTACCTTTTTTGACATTTAGGTATGTAGAGGAAAACTTAACAATGACACTATTTGGGGAATGGAGATCTTCAAAACAGCATGCTCTTTTTTTTCTTATTTGATAATGAAAGTAATTCATATTGATCATATAAAATTATGAAGACACGGGAAGTGAAAAGAAGGAAATGGAAATCATTCTTATTCTTGTTACTGAAAGACAATACAAAAATCTTTTAAAAGTAGATATTTCTTTTTATTTAAATATTAGAATCATATTGCAACAATTTTGTATTCTTTTTGAATTTAATGTATTGCAAGTGTTTCCTCATGTGCTTAAATATTCTTCTACATCATGTTTTAATAACTGGTAACATAAGAACAAGGACAGCCTAGATGGGTTCAGTTTATGCATATTTTAAACAATACTGTCTGTGCATCTTTATACTCATCTGAGTATTTCTTTTGGGATTTTAGTCACTTTCCAGCTGTTGGGACAAAAGTCTCTAACACTCACAAGTTAAAGGAGGGATGTTTATTTTGGCTCATGGTGTCAGCCCATGCACGCCAGAACTTAGCAGGCTCCAAGGCACAATGGCATGATGGAAGGGCCTGGAGGGAGGACAACTGCTCACCTTATGGGAGCCAGAAAGTAGGGAGAGCAGCGAGCTAGGGACAAGCATATACCTTTCCAGGTCATACCCTCAGTGACCCATGTCCCCACCTCTTAACAGCACATGCTGCTGCTGAACTCAATAGATGATCCACTGATAAGTACAGAGCCTCCATCCTCCAATCAGTTTTCAAACACGAGATACTTGGGAGACATTTTAGATCTACACCATTACATGAGCACTTCCCAGCAACAAATCAGTCTGTGCCAATCTCTATCTACATTTCTATTAACACAACCTCCTCCTCTATAAGGACTGGCTTCTCATTAATTGGGTGTAGCAATAGTGATGGGAGATTATTTTCAAAATTATGGTGCAAGAGGGCTGAGGATTTATCTCAGTGGTTCTGATGCCTGTTTTGCAAGTACAAGGGTCTGGGTTAGATCCCTGGTACTCATACAACCACGCTGGATGTGGAGACTCACGCCCACCAGCAATCAGAACCATGTGTCACAGTGCTGGGCATGGTGGCTTATGCCTATAATCCCAGCATTCAGGAGGCAGAGGCAGGCAGATTGCTGTGAGTTTGAGGCTGAGCTTAGGGCTTGCCTGAAATACAAAACAGCGAGACCCTGTCTCAAAAAAAAAAAAAAATTATGGTGCAAAAACTGACTTGCATCTCGCTCATGCTGTTTTAAATGTTTGTTTGTTTCAAGGATGGTCAACTGCCAAGTAGTAAGCTGCTGGATGGCTGGAAACTGAAGGAGTCTCTGGCCTGCAGCCTTGAGGACTTGAGGTCATTGGTCCAGTGCCTCATGAGGACGTGAACCCTTTACCAATGGTAAGTGGCTTGGAAGAGGGCTTGCAGCCCTGGCAGTATGGTGGCTGTAGCCTGTGACACTTTGAGACAGAAGCACTGGCTAAGCGATCTCTGAGTTTCTGACCACAGAGATTGCAAGATGATGTGTTTCTTTATACCTCTAAGTTTGGAGCAATTTGTTAGTTAGCAAAAGACTAATACCAAGGGTGTGCACCCCTCTTTTACTTGGGCTTCTAGGAGGTTTACCCTGATCCCTACTCTTCTAGAAGGTTGCTTTTCAGCAGTGCTAACAGATGAACTTCAGTGAGAGGCACTATTGACCTCTGGCCACTGACTATACTCTTCATTCTCAAGAGTCTCTGTCCTGAGAAGCCAGACCAGAAAGTGGACAGCTCCCAGACACCCACTCCTATTTCCAGTGTGCTTTTCAGGGCATCTGTGCTGGGGCCCAGCTGAGATTCTGGCAGGCCTGGTGAGGAAGTCAGGCAGGGTGCCTTTTTTCCAATGATTTGGGCATCTGGGATGGGGCATTCATCAGTCTCTGTGGTCTGTGACTTTAAGTGTGAAAGAACATAATTTGGTTCTTCAGACTGCCTTGATATATTTATATTTTGAATTAATTTTAGAGTCCAGTGTACTTTATTACATTCTGAATAATTCTGAAGTTTAATAGAAATCAAGAAAATTCTGTAGGCCTCTAAAAACAAACTGACCCCTTTGAGGATAGAGTGAATGGAGGCCTAGCCATGCACCTCTTTCCTGCTTTCTCTCCCCTCCCCTGCTCCGACATCCTGCAGCTGGACACACAGCCTGGCTCCCCGGCCCCACCTACCCCTCCAGGAAGGTGCTGCTACCAGGGCTTGTGGGCTAGTCCCCCCCCTTAGGAGAACCCCGTGTCTTCCTGTGGCATCCTCCCACTGGCTGGCTGTGGTGAGGATTAATGGCCTTTCTCAAGGCTTTAATGGATCCATAATTGGTTTGCTTCATTAGGGTCTGGTCCCTGGGGAGGTTAATTATGCACTTGGAGATATGATAAACAGAGCTTTTCTGCAGGACTTAGAGACCCAGAGCCTGCTTGTGTAGACATCTAGGGTATCCTGAAGGTCTGATCCTGGCCCCATCCTAATAAACTAGAATTTTGTCATGGGAAGAAATTAATATTATTTATGTTCTTCATTCATCACTATGTTGGAAGGCCTTGAGAAAGTAATTCTTAACTTTTTCTAGGTCATGAACTCCATTAAGAATTTAAAAATTCACGTATCCATATAGCCCCAGAGAGCTTGCACACTGCTTTTGTGAGGGGGGTGTTGGGGATTGCAAACTCCCTGTGCCTGTGTATAGCTCCTTGGAAAGTTCACGAACTCTCTCTTTCCTCACTTCAGCACATCTTTAAGATGGTATTTTTATTCACTTACTCATTTATTTGTTCCCCATACATATTTAACAGATATTTATTCAGCACCTACTGTGTGTTGAAGAGATCAAAATTTGAGCCAGCTCTATAGTGAATGCAAATTGGAGGCCTCGTTTGTGGAAATAACAACTGTAACTAAATTTATCCAGATGTTTGTTTTCTCTTCTTTTTCTCTCCAGGTAGATCCAGGGAATAGATCCAAGGGTGGGGAAGACATTAGTGGATGTTTTTATTCCTTTAAATTGTCATGCTTTTGACCATGGAAAAGAAGCTATTGATAGGATATGAATTCATTCTAAGGCCAAAATGTGTAGAGATATCATAGGGTATTTTAAGTATCTTCTTTCTCTTCTGAAACTCTACATACCCATTTCTGTTTAATTCAAGTCTTTTAATTTCCTCAGCCCACAGAAATGAGAGACTGGCACAGGCCTGAAGGAAAGGGTCACTTGCTTTCTGCAAAGGGATCCAAAGATGATAGAAAAGAAATTCTTCTAATGATTTGTCCAGCATCAATCTTTTCAAAGGAAGAGTCCTGACTACTTTGAGCCCCTTTCCCTTGGTTAGCTGGATGGGTGGAGTCTTTGGAGGTGGCCGTTTTTAGCTTACATCACCAATATGAAGCATTGACTTGCAGAACTTGAGTAAGACAGAGGGCTTTGGGGCTGAGGTGACAGTGTATGCAGGAGAGCTGGAATGAAGTCTGTGTCCTGGGCTTGTCCAGTGCTGTCCCAGAGTGGCTGTGTCTGCCTGCATCCTGCTGCTGCAAGCACAGGCTGGGTAAGAACAGAAATTCATTTGGCTCATGGTTCAGGACTCTGGGAAGTCCAAGAACATGGTGCTGGTTCCTGAAGAGGGCCTCACCACATAGAAGAGCATAAAAGGCCCTGCTGTCAAGGGGCTTGCATTGGTAAGAGCTGCCTGGGCCCCTTCCTGTCCCATCTCTCCACTGCACAGCCAGAAGAGGTGTGAGCAGGGATGACTCAGCATTGAACATGTCTGTGTTTCCTGTGCCTGGGATTCTTCACTGCAAGGACACTCAGTTTATCTCCTTCCAAAGCATCACCTTCCAGCGTTGTTATGGTTTAGATCTAGATCTCTCTCTAAATCCTCATGGGGACAGAGGTGATGTCAACCCACTGACGAGTTTATCATTAAATGTGATGTAGTGAGGTGAAGCTTGGTTGCAGGTGGGTCACCAGGAAGATGGTCTGAAAGATGTATTTTCTCCATTCTTGTTATGGCTTGTGTCTAGATGTCCCCCCAGAACCTGCTGTGATCATAATGGAGTTTTTCAGAAGTAGCTGGCTCTGGAGTGTGATGCTAATATTCTGTGATGATGGGATTAAGGGTGTGAGATTACTGTTAGTCCACTGATTATTTTGACATAGTATCAAGTTCGTATAATAGGAAAGCTTATCCTAGGCATGAATTCTGCTTACCCTGAGGGAGTATATGCTTGATAACATGTAAGGGACAGAAAGAGCATCTGCCACTGCTTGCTACTTCTTTGATACTTTGCTGCTTTCCAGCCTTTGTCCACCATCAACTATTACTCCTCTGTGATATTCCTTTACTGTGCCGCCCTGCCTTGGCATCACCCAACTATGGTCTGGGACCTCTACAAAATGTGAGCTAAAATAAACCTTTCCTCTTTAGAGTTGTGCATGTTGGACATTGCATCCCAGCAATAAGGGAAGTAATTAAGGCAAAGCTCTTCCTGGGAGAGGATCAGAGGTGGAACAGAGGTGGGATTTGTTGTTCTAACTCTTCTTTACATAGGTTTTAACAGCTCCAGTTTGAAGCCCACCTACTTCTCTACTTCCAAAAGTCATTGTCACCAATTTGTGAGCTTCGTAGAGATCATGAGTGTAAGTGAAATCCTCTTGCTTTTCCCCTGGCAGACTTATGATCTAGACCTTTTGAATCTGCTGAGTTGCTGACAACTTATCTGTCTCCCAACTTTCAAAACATTGCAGATGTCTTATCTTCTCTCATGTTTTCTTCTTTGTCCTTGTGGGTTTATATCTTTAAAGAAAGAACAAAAGTAAATACATGCATCTAATTTACTGCTTGCTCTCTCTATGTCTGTACTATCTTCTGAGTGACTATTTCTCAGGTGTCTGAAGACAATGCTTGATGGTGAATAATGAGAGGAAACAAGTACTGGAAACAGGGTGGGAAGTGGGGGAAGAGCAGGGTGGGGTGAGGTCTCTTGCCAACTTCCAAAAGAGGCCAAAAGTGATGATATGAGGAGACCATAGAGTCCCCTAGGTTCTCACATTGCTCTGTAGGGACTCGGAGCAGCCCTGCAAGACTAGAGAACTGCTCTTGGGGCTTGGACTTTTTCCCAGCTGTGCCCAATCAAGAGGTGAGATGAACACACCAAAATTGCTTCTGTTGTGGCCTCTAGGACTTTAGAGTGGCTGATAAAGAGTTTTTCCTGCCCTTTCTCTACAACGACATCTTCTCTGGAGGGACAAGTCCTAAACCAGCTGTTGTTTGACTCTGAGGTCTTCTTGCTTGAGTGAGCCACCTGTGGAAAGCCTCTCTGGCTTCTTCCAGGTGCAGGCTTCTCCTGCACTGTGTTGGGCCCATGTCCAAGCACCCTTTGCACCTGACCTGTCCTCACAGGTTCTTCTGGATCCAGGAATCTTCCCTCCCATCCCAACTCCCTTGTGTCTGCTTGGCTTGACCATAGAGGATGGAAAAATCTAGATACTCATTCTTCTAATTTTCTTTATGGCTGGGCTGGCTTGTCTTAGCTTCTCCTCTTGCTCTGAGTGTGATGCTGGTTCCTAAACCTATAGTAGCTGTTTGTGATATTGAAGAGGAGGCTAAGAAGGCAAGATTTTTGAGCCACTGGATAAAATGCCAGAGGCCACTTCTTTCACTTCTTTTGTTAATGTGAGAAAATAAATTGCTGTTTCTTTAAGCTACTGTTAGATAGGTTTTCTGTTACTCGCAGCTAAATGCTTTCCTGATAGACATGGTACCCTGTAGATGTCCATTTTAAGTAACAACTCCGGCTGACCACCTGCCTCAGGATGAAACACACAAGTCTGTCTGGGCTGTAGAGGACGCTCTTGCTCAGTGCAGTGGTTTGGGCATCACACCCACCCAGGGCCCGGGCCTGCCTAGTAGGAATGATGTGGGCAACTTTCATCCCACTTCTAGTGAGTGACCTCACAAGGCAGTTATTGGCTCAACACAGGCTGGAGGTGCTACAGTTGCACTTTGTTACTATCATTGTGGTCTCTGTCTCTGATCCAGAGACAAATGGGAGACCATCTAGATCACAAAGGATCCGCCCAGGAGGGAAGCAGAGCAGGCTTGTGGGCAGAAGGCAGGAGGCACGGTCTGCCTGGTGGAGATGCTCCTGAGCCTGCCAGGTTTCCAGGTCCTTCCATCTGTAGTTCATAGGCGGCTGGGATTCCTCCCATTGACAGAGGTAAGAGAGGCAGGAGGAGGCCTGTACCACCAAGTCCGCAGGAGGTATTCAGCGTCACTGAGTATGAGCTTTGGAAAGGCTCTTGTAGGTGAGCAGGACCCGAGGCTGCTGCCTCTGTCCTGGCCATCCCCTACATCCAGGGGGGTCATCTTGGGTCTTCCTGGGCAGGTGGCCCTGGGCCAGGCTGCTTGTCTGAGTTTGCTTTCAGAGCTCAAGTTCTCATGCTGAGATCTGTGATTAGTGGGATGTTTATAGATAATGATGTTCTGGATTCTCTCTGGGCTGTGGGAAGCACGCACTGGGACATCCTGTGGTGACAGCTGGCTTGGAGCCTGGCCCTGGGGGAGGGGCGAAGAGTAGGGGGATTGTCCTGTGTGGGAAGACTCAAGCCCTAGAAGGGGCCTTCGCCAGGGAAGGCTGCTTGGAATTTGTTTGAAGAAAAGACCCAACAGTCCTGGAAGTCACACTTTTCATTGGTTTAATTTCTCTACGGAGTTGGTGGTACATGGTGATGGGTGGAGGCCTATGAAGCTGAAATGCTGCATGGGAGATGACAAGGCAAGAGTGATGTGGCTTTGTGGGGTGGTATCCTGAGATGCTTCCCCCAGGCCACATGATAGTGACCTTCTTTCGCTGCTTAGCAGGCTGCAGGAAAGAGTGGAACAGGATCATAGCCTTGCACTTAGTGCGAAATCACTCAGCTTCTTTGAGACTTTGTTAAGAAGGCTGTAGGGGAGCTTTAGTTAGGGAGCTACTAGCACAGGGATGACACTTGGGCCCTCCAAGGCCTGTTGTGGAGTCTCCTGCAGTGGGAGGAGACATCTTAAGAACCAGCGGACAGGGCTGCTCATGCAGAGTTGGGAGTCAGGTGGCTTCAGCAGTAGGGACAAAGTCAATCTTAGAGGCTGAGGAGGGTGTTGAGTAGAAAAGAGGGATGGGGCAGCATGAGGGTCGTGGAGGTGAGCTTAGGAAGGTGGTACCCATAGCCCAGGAGGCTGACAGGAGCCTGGTCGACAGGTTGGGTGTTGATGGTATCAGTCTAATCAGGTATTATAGTTTATTAATAAGACTACTGTCACAAGAAGAATAAACCACATTCCCAGGAGACACATTTATGCTTCTGTCTGGCTCAAAAGAGGCTCAAAGAAGCAGCTGAAGGATATCTTAGTAACAAGGTAGTGGTTGGGGGAGACCACTTGGAGGGAGAAGGTTTGGAGATGCACTGCCCTCTGCCAGGGAGGGTGTACAGAGGACCCTTTTACTCCTAAGAACTTACCATCATTGTCTGTCCTCCCTTACTAGGCCAGAGGCCAGGATCTCTCCTCACAGGGGACAAGTGGGCAAGGAATGGAGAGAGGCAATAATCTCAGTAACTTGGTGCCAGAGGTACAGTTCTGAAGGGTCATTATCACACTTAATTCTTACAGTTCTTTGATTCAAGTACAAAATGACTCCCATTTTACAGATTAAAAAACCCAGGCTCAGGGATTTAATTGCTCAGAGAAGGGCAGACTTCTGAGAGCAAGTGTTTGTATTGTACAGACAATGTGCTAACCCCACTTTGTGGCTTGTGCTTTGCATCTGTTAGCATGGCCCCACACAACAAATGTCATTCTTAGCATGCATCATCCAAGAAAAGTGAGTGTCAGAGAGGCTGGGGAGGTGGCCATGGACAGATTGCATGAGCATTGCAAGTCACAAATGGCAACCATAGTCTTTCAAGGTCTCAGGTGTTTCCCTTCTTTGTCCCTTAGGTTGTTGTTCTGGACACATCTGGGCACATCTGTTTTTCTGTGTTGGGGATTTTGCTTACACAGCTAACTCTTTTGACCCTGTAGCCCTGGAAGACTGTGCTCAGAGGAACCTTGATAATAAGCCATAAAAGGCCTGGGTCCTAGAATGTGTTTTATGTTTTTTGCTTTTTTTTTTGTTTTTTTGAGACAGGGTCTCGCTTTGTGGTTCAGGCTGGCCCTAAGCTCAGCCTCAAACTCACATCACAGCAATCCTCCTGCCTCTGCCTCCTGAGTGCTGGGATTACAGGCATGAGCCACCATGCCCGGCACTGTGGTATGTGGTACTGGTTGCTGTTGGATGTGAGTCTCCACACCCAGTATGGTATGTGGTTACCGGGGATGGAACCCTGGTCCTTGCGCTTGCAAGACAGGCACTGGAACCACTGAGCTAACTCCCCAGCCTAGAATGTGTTTTAGAAGTATAGGTGTCTGTTAGAGAAAAGATTTTTGTGGTCACATAAGTTAGGGAAACTCTTGATTCTGCATATTAAATGGGGCTCTGGAATGCAGGACTTTTTGAGGGCTTTAGTAGAGCCATGTCAGTCTGCAAAGGGAGTCACGTATGTGCAAGGCGTCCCAAGTGTACTAGTCCAACAGATATCTTGTTGGTACAATATCCTCTATTTCCCAGTGATCATAGCTGGGAAAACAATGATGAAGGCAGAGCTGACCCCTGGTCATCTTGTCAAAGGCCTTATTTTAATGTTGGACTAAAAACAAAAAACTCAGAGGAGAAAGGAATTGCCTAGCAGAGCCAGCATGGCACCAAGGCCCAGGACCCTGGTAGTCTTAGGCCCTTGAGCGGTTCCCTGTGGCTGTGTCTTCTACTGGGGGACTTATGTCCTCCAAATTTCTGGGTCCATAGAGGGGCTGCTTCTCCTTTTCAAAGAAACTTTCTGGAAGGGATTGGAATGGGTTCCTGGAGATTAGGCCACATCCTTGTCTTTTTGTGTCTCTATGACAATATCCTGTCCCCTTCCCTGGTCTCAGAGCAACACAGATGAGTGAGTGGGACCCTGGTGAAGGGTCGCCCAGGCTCTGACCTCCTCTGGTGTAGTCATTGCAGGCAGTGAGGGAGGGAATAACGTCTGTTGGTGGTAACCACACTGATGGCTCACTGAGCTCCATGGGCCAAGAGTAAAACCAACTCAAGCTTCTCTGGGTCTTCCCTTGTAACTGGACAGCAGCATGGACAGCTGGTGCCATGAGCTGTGACAGAGGAAGGGTTGGGTGTCTTTGGCCCCAGGTGACTGTGCTTGACCAAGATGCAGTTCTGGGTACCAGCAGAGGCCTCTTCCTATCCCAGGTGTGCTGTGAGACTTCCCTGCAGGAAACCCCACCCAGCCACACCTTACACACCCCTTCCTGTTCATGCTGCAGGCACTTAGGGAGAGTTTGGTGGGCAGCCAGCTCCTGTGTGGTCCACAGGACCTCACTGTTGTGAGGCCAGATGGACAGGGCTGTGGTTGAGGATTCTGGAAGGCAAGACAAGTGAAGGTAGTCAATAGAGGGTCTCTTCCAGGAGAAGGTGGGACAGCAGAGGCTAGAAAAGGAGCAAAACTTCCCTTGAGGCTGCCTGGATGGCCATAATGCTTGAGAGCACTAGGCCTTCTGGGACAGGAGCACAGGCAGGGCCAGTTCACCGCAGGCTCCCTTTGTCTAGTCAGAGATTTGTCTGTCACTTCTGACTGTGCTGCTAGGCCAGAGCAGGTTCCTAGGTGCCTGGGGATACACACGACACAGGTGTGAGGTGAGCACTGTCAAGCCAGGTGAATGTGAGGTCACTTTGTACCTGTCAGTGAGATGTGGCTGAGACAGCAGGTGAGCTCAGGAGCTCAGAGGCCTGAGGAGTGCACCACACCTGTCTGTCCCAGGACTTGGTGAGGTGGGAGGCCTCAGAGGGGAGAAGAGAGCACACAGCAAGCCCAGCCTTCTGTGCCCTGGTGTGGTTCCCACACAGCCTCCTCTGCAGTTTGATCTTCAGTGTCTGCCACCGTTGTGGCACCACACACCCTATTATAGATAGTTGAAGAGTGGCTGTTTTTGAGAAATGGAGTTGGAGACCCAGCTCCTGACACTTTCTTCCTGGGCAGGAAGCCCATTGTTGCCCCTAGAAAATTCCTTAGAAAGGGCAGAGGAAGGGGTTAGGGCAGAAGAAGGAGTTAAACCTTCAGATCCAGGAAATCTTATTGGCCATCCTGAGAACCCATAATTTAGAAAATCAAGCTGGATTTTCCATGAATTGCTAGTACAGTTTTTATAAATGTGCTCTTGAAAAATGCTAATCTCTTTGTATGTTATATATTGTGAAATAGAAAATGCTCAATGTAAAATAAGGTGAAAGGGGACAATGTTGAGATTGTAACAAAAAAGTAAGGAAACAAATTTTATATATATGGGGGGGTGGTAGGGTGGGTGGGGCTATGGGAAAAAATGAGAATTAAGTTGTGTCTTATACTG